>PVJS01001350.1:0-31602 GCA_004027185.1 Glis glis | reverse complement strand
AATTTTGTAATTACAAATTTGTATTCCCATAATTTTGTAATCCATTCATCTGTTGATGGACATCTAGGTTGGTTTCATAATTTGGCCACTGTGAATTGTGCTGCTATGAACATGGGTATGCATATATTACTGTAGTTCTCTGGTTTCAGTCCCTTTGGTATGATACCCAGTAGTGGTATAGCTGGATCATATGGTGGATCCATTCCCAGTTTTTAAGTTCCTAGTTTTAAAAATTAGCAAAAGGGCCGAGCATGGTGGCACACGCTTGGAGGCGGAGACCAGAGGATCCGGGTTTGCGGCCAGCCTCAGCTCTCTCTCTCCCTGTCTCTCTCTCTCCCTGTCTCTCTTTCTCTCTCCCTGTCTCTCTTTCTCTCTCCCTGTCTCTCTTTCTCTCTCCCTGTTTCTCTCTCTCTCTCTCTCTCTACTTAGTGAGGCCCTCCGCAACTTTGTGAGACCCGGTTTCAAAATAAAGTATAAAAAATAGGGCCGGGGGTGTAGCGTGGAGGTAGAACGCCCCTGCGTTCAATCCTCGGTAGAACACCAAAAAAATAAATAAATAAATAAAAATTAGCAAAAGGGCCTGTGGTTCTGGTCAGCTCACTGGGCATGTGGTAGGCTGGGTGCCCCAGCAACACTCTCCTTGAACTCCTTGGGACCCGTGAATAAATCACCTTACAGGTTAAAAGGAACTTTGCCAAGACAGCGATAGGAAACTAACACTGGGGTGGGATTGGGGTTCCCAGCGCAGAAGCCATCGCAAATATTTTGTCCTCATAAGTATAATTTTGCTTTTTAGACCATATGCGCCAATGTTTGATTTGGGAAATGCAGTCTCCATAATGGACTACCCAGCAGTGAGCTCGTTCTGTCCTCATTCTTTATCTTTGGAGGAATGTCTTGCTGAATAGGTCATCGGCTGTTGCTGAGCACCTTACTATATACACGGCTGTCCACACGGCTGGCATGAAGTGACTGCAGAGATGGATACCTGCTCCCGCTCTGCCCGACTTTACCATGTGCGCTGACACCCCCGTTGTTCTGGCTCCCTGCTGGATCCCCAGCAGTGATTAGGTTGCCCGTGTAAAGGTAGGATGCATACAAGTTTCCCAAGTAGGGATGAGAGGCCCCGCTTCTAGAGAGGTCTCTCAAGTTTTAAGAAGCGGTGCTCAGAGTAAGGTTCTGGTAATGGACATTTAACGTGCATTTGTGATCGTTATTCCGTGTGCGCCCTTTGTACAACATGCTGTTGACTCTCCTGTAAATGTCGATCACACACACCTCTGTGGGACCCTAGCCCCCTCCCCCTAGGCTGCAGGCGGCAGGATGAACTCGCGACCCAGTTAGATGGCAATCAGGTAACTTACCTGAGTTGTTTACTCTCTACTTGATTTCAGTCTCCTTAATCACTTTCAAAATCATCGTCTAAAACCGATGCAGGCGGCTTCTCTCCACTGTTCAGTCTAGCCTCCAAAACCCACAGCAGCTGAAGATGCGTGGGCGCATTTATTCTATGGACACACACTGGCCGCCTCAAGTTGCAGAGTTACTGTGCTTTGCTTTCATTTTGCCTCCTGAGGGGAGGAGCTGGGAACAGCAATGGGTGGCATCTGCCTAGCAGTTACCTTCCAACTACTCTCGATTAGCATTTTAAATTACTATCACACAGGGCATGGTGGCCCATGCATGTAATTCCAGTACTTGGGAGGCTGAAACTAGAGGATCAGAGGTTCAAGGACAGCCTCAGTAAATAGTGAGACTCTCATCAACTTAGTGAGACTCTGTTTCAAAATAAAAATAAAATAGGGCTGGGGATGTAGCTCAGAGGTAGAATGCTCCTGGGTTAAATCCCCTGTACTACGAAAAAAAAAATACTATCACATAAAACTCACCTGTAGGCATAGGCATAGACTCAGGTTTGCCAGAGTGCAGACCATGATGATGGAACCCAGCCATGATGTTTTAAGAAATCTAATTTTATTTACAACACTATCTAGAAATCAAAGTGTTTTTTTAAAAAAAAAATGACATCGTTTTCATTACCAATAACAACAACAACAACAAAACTGGCCTCAGTGGCTGTGGTTGGAAATCCACATGTTGCTGTGGAGTTGTGGCTAAGTTGGGTCAGAAATTAAAATGTGATGCTTTCCCCTTAGTACCTCAATTCCCTGTTGTCCCTGTAGAAGATAAGCTATTCTGGGTCAAAAGCAGTGTGTGTTCACATGACTAATCTACAAAATAGAGTCAGCCTTGAAACCTGCCTGACTGAACCGGCTAGGGAGCTTGGAGAGCCCTGGCCAGGCTGGCGATGTCTGCCCGGGAACAAACCAGCAATTCATCTTGTGCCCTCCGCCTGGAGTACATCATGCAACCCGCCCCGAGGTCATATGTAGTTTTAAACATTTTCTTTAATTTGAGACTCATTTGAGACTCTTGTGCTTAAGGTAATAAGAAATTTTAACTGGAATTTAATTTGAATAAGGCCTTACATACAGAGTTGGGTACTGTACCCAAAAAAAAAAAAAAAATCCCAGAAGCCCTTCAAAACTATACTACTTAGAGTGATCAACTTTTGTATTTTCAACAAAGATTTATTTTGTTCTCTGCTGGAATGTGGCCCTGTACTAGGTACAGCCTTCTCCTCCAGTTCCTTTCCTAATGAGCTGGTGTGGCTAGTGAGATCTGAAATGGGTTTCCATAAAATAACACTGAGAGAGTTGCTAGAATCTTGGCAGCTTTTCCGATTGTACCAAGTGATTTAAAGCAAAGTAGAGTAGGAGGTGAAATGAGTTAAAAGGTTAGGTGTGTCCTGACAAAGCCCGCGGAGAAACAGCAATCACTGGAGTGTCTGCGGCTATAGCGCTTAGCCCGTCGGGCCCAGTAATGGGGGACATTTGGTGGCGATCCCTGCACTTCAGTATGCCGGACAAGTCCTTAAAAATATAGCCGGGGGGTTCCAGCAAGTTTGAGGCCAACTCCCACTTCAGTTGCTTCTGCCGTGTTTCTCCACAGCTGTGGTGCGTTTCTTCCCACCACGGTCACTCCTGGCCAATTGCCCCCACTTCTAATGAGGTTCTCCATATCCTGAAGGACTTTGAGATATTGGAGGATCAGAATTGCAGCCGCCCAGCAATGTGCCCGTATCGAGTCATCTTTCCACCCGGAAGTAATTGACTCTGGGGTCCTGGAACTTGTCTTCTCTAGGTCAATAGTCGGTACATTTGGCTACTTTTTAAAATGGCATGCCATTTATCTTTCTGTTATTTAATAGGGGGAAGAATGGAAACAAAGAAAGGAAGGAAAGAGAAGAAGGGGCACAATTCTGTTAAGACGTTGTAATTCTCAGCTAGGATAGGGAAGAACACCATTTAATTGCTACAGATTACCCTTTTTGGGTGGTATTGTAGAAAACCCCTCTCCCATCATGCTATGCCTGACACTGTGCATTGAATGAATGAATGAACAAACGAATGAATGAATGAATGAATGAAGCAGTCACAGGGAATTCAGGTAGACACCCCAGCTTCCCCAGCATATTTAGCCTTGCCACTAGTCAGGAGCAGCAACAATCTGTATGTAAATGCCCACAGCAAATTTAGCGAGTCCGTGCTTAGACTTGTTAATTTTCATGACTGTCGAGGTAGGGGAAATAATGGCTATCAGTTCTGTGACCTCATAGAAGTAAAACTGACACCTGGAGAGGGCTCTCAGACTTCCCTTCACCCCCTCCACCGCCATCTTTTCTGTGACTTTAAGCTCCTGTGGATGCTGTAACCAGCACCCTGCCTCTGCATCCTTCCACCCCTTCATTTCCAGTGGCCCTGCCCTCCACTCCACGCCAGCCTCCAGGTACTCCCCCCAAATCTCCGTCTCCAGGCAGCGGTTCACACAGCATCTCCCGTTGTCTTGCCCACCCCTCCCACCATAACAGCTCTTCTCCCTTGCTGGAAACTTCCGGTCACCATGTTTTCACTATTGCCCTCTCCTGTCTTCAGTCCCTGAGGGTGGAGGTAGAGGTAAGGATAACTGAAATAATTAAGATAATATGGAAAATTCACTTCCCAAGTGGGATCAAACTCTAAAAATTAACTGAATTATCATCTCTTTTGGTATATACCACTAAGGCTGGATATGTTTTCATAGTCTTATATACTATGCTACACAGAATTTTTTTTCTTTTTTTGGCACTGGGGATTGAACCCAGGGGCATTCTACCTCTGAGCAAACACCCCCAGCCCTTTGGGGTTTTGTTGTTGTTGTTTTCTTTCTTTTTGAAACAGGGTCTTGCAAAATTGAGGTCTCACTAAGTTGCAAGGCTGGCCTCAAGCTTGTAGTCCTCCTGTCTCAGCCTCCTAGGTACTGGGATTACAGCGTGCGCTGCTGCCCTCTGCTTCTGCATAGCAATCTTGATGGTTCCCTTTAGGAACCATAAGCTGCCCAGGAACCAGTGATAACTCCAGCAGGAATTGGTTGGAGAAGGCTGCATGAAGACTTGGTAAATACCTTGAAGTACCCCAATGCCTCTTGCAGTCTGTAGGCTGTCCGGTTGATGTCTGTACTCATAACAGCAGAGTATACTAAAATAGGAAACCATCTTAGTGCGCATAAAGGAAGAATTGAAAATATGTTCACATATTTTTAAGAAGATTATCCGGACTTACATAGTCTGGGTTTCCAAGAAGATCTTGGTCTCTGTTGTTCTTCTAATAAGGCAAGCAGTCGTATTGTTCATCACCCAATGATGAATGTGCTATGGTTTACCTCCCAGGGACTTCACAAGTATCTCTTCCACTTCCCTTCTATAAATACTCAAGCTATGTCCCAGTTTTATATTGCTGCTATAAAATTAGCCTGAAGCTGTGCCGTTCGACACGACAGCCACTAGTTACTTGTGGCCACTGAGCACTTGAGGTGTGGCTGGTCAGGATGAGATGTGCGGTGAACGTAAGGTGAACACTAGAGTTGAAGCACTCAAAATTGGGCAAAATATCTCATAATTATTTGAAATGATTGACTATGTGTGTAAATTAATAATCTTTAATATATTGGGATGAATAAAATATGTGATTGAAGTTAATTTTACCTGGTTCTCTTTACTTGTATTAATGTGGCTTCTAGAAGGTTCTAAAAGGCACATGGGGTTTGCATCTGTGACTTGTATTATATTTCTGATGGACAGCTCTGTCCCAAAGTAAGCCATGGTTTCAGTGTATAAACGTTTACTGCTGAAAACTTAAATGTAGGTATATGTCCTAATTATGATGACTGCATAGGTTTAATTCACTTTCTGTGGTAAAATATTATTGGACAAGTCTTCTGAACAAGTGATTGACACTAGCACTTACATAGATTGATGTGTGTATTAAATCAACCTTAGTATAGTCAGATTGAAGTTTTCACAGCTTTTCCTACGTGGAATTTTATTCCATTTAAGTGTGTATGCTTGAGGGAGATTGGAATTTTGGAAACAGTGCAAAATTCAATTCTGTTTGCTTGTCCAGAACCACTAACATTAATTCTTCTAACCCTGTCAAACAGTAGCATGACAACCAGCATTTTTAGAGTTGATTCAAGTGCCCTTAACATCACTTTCTAAAGTTTATTTACCTATCTCTTTATCATAATCTAAGGATCTAGTGATGAAAGTTGGATGATCCAACTTTCTTTTTAGTGATTGGGCCAATAAATCAAACATTAAAGTGAGGAACTTGGAATTTCTAAGGATGGAGGCTAAGCACGTCAATTCACCCATTATTCAGCAAACATTTGCAGAGATGAGGAGCGAAAGAGGTATAACCCTGTTTTTGTGTTTTACATTTTTACATCCTTAGCGGCGCAGGAAGCCCTCTTCTCCCTCACCGGAAGCGTAGGTTTGGAAGTACATGCAGTCTTCTCACAGCTGTGCGGGTTGCCTAGCTCATCGTTGTTGGGCTGATGGGGATGAAAGCTAGCTCCCAGGCAGGAAGCGTTCCTCTGTGTTCTCTGCATTTTACATTTACATTGTTAATAATGGAAGAAAAACAAGACTTGGTCTTTCTCTACTCCCTTGGTTTAAATTTTGCTTTTAATGCTTTTTCCCCCTTAGGGCTGAGCCTTTCTCAGGAGAATGCTAATCATATTTTTCTTGTACACAATAAATACTGGTCTTGAATGGTTAGAGTCACAGTCTACATGAGAAAGCTTTGAACATACGCAAACTCAAGTTAGAAACAGCTCCAGACAGCTGCAGTTAGAACCTTTTCTCAGTGGCTTGCCAAAAGATGGAGCAATAACCTATAACTGTCCCAGGGTGATGACGCCCACAGATTTTAACCATGTGTTTCTAAGGCTGTGAGGTCAGAAAGACATCAGCAAAATATTTATCAAGGGCCCAAGACATGGAAACGGGCCATTTTTGTCCTCATGCTTTCCTTCTCTTCTTGAATTTTTCAGTATTTCTGAAGTCTCGGCAGTTTTAGAGGAAAAAGTAATCACCCTCATGAGCCCAGGTGTTCTAAAGCCTGCAGCCTTCATGGAAATCCACTGAGCAGTCCTTGCTCAAGATGGTGTCTCGAGGAAAGGGTGGGGAAGAACTTGCATAAGATTTTCCATCTTTCATTTTCTCGATTAGAACAATTCAGGCCTTGGCGTGTGCCTGAGATGCAGAAGGCTCTAAGCAACTGTCTACAATAATAATGATTATGATTATAATTCCAAGCATATAGCCCGTGCTATGCATCAGGTACTATTGTGAGAGCTTTATGTGTTTAATCCATCGAGTCTTCACAACAACCCATTACGGTAGATATGATTATTATGTTTGGTTTGCTGATGAGGACCCTGAACCACAGAAAGGCGGAGGAACCTGCCCAAGTTCACACAGCAAGTGAGTGGGAAGGCCAGAATGTAAAACGAGCCCTTCTCCTTTCAAAATTCATGTCATCATAAGTTTATCTGTTTATATATTTATGTTAAATTTTAGTTTTGGAAAGCTTGAACTGGCTGTTTGTAAATTCTGTTGAAAAAGATCCTTTCCTTCCTCTCATCCCCAATTAGGAACTGACGTACATCTGTTAGGAATCTTTGGCCATAGACTCAGTAGTTTCATTCCCAGCTGTGATATCACTTAAGTATTTCCAAATATTAACATTATATCTCTGTGGTAGCGTGTAATATATTAAACATAATCCTATTTGTTTACATCTTTTGAGTCTTACTATAGTCCTGTAAGCTGAGCATTATTATTTGGGGGGGGTATCGAACCAGGACCATGTACATGCTAGGCAAGTGCTTTAAACCACCAAGCTACATTCCCAGTCCTTGTTTTATTTTCCAAATAGTTATGCTGAGTTTCAGGATAAGCAGTGAAGGACCATTGTTGACACAGAGGTGACATGTTCAGCTTCCAGCTCTGCGGTCTTCCGGTCCATCACTCTTCCCCTGATTCTGCATTTCCTCTCAGACTGTGGGTACTCTCTGCCACTTCACTGGTGTGATTTAAACAATTTTTTTAAGCCAATACATTGGTAGGTCACTATAAAGGGGATTAAAATTCGAATTCAACAAGCTAGTTTTTCTTGTATTATTCATGTTATTTTGTGGTTCTAAATGTAGTAACTAATGATATGTGTCATAAACGTATGACAAATTACTAAGTAGCTGGGAAAATGGGTTCTATTATTATATATTTACTTGCCTGTTAAGCAGAAAGTTCTAAATGGTGTTTTATCAAGATCCTTCCTCTTCTTCGCCAGCACCCATGTTCGAGTTCACTTTCACTCTGAAAACACTTTGTGACACTGGAGTCCACACACCTCTGGAGTTGATAGGGAGCCCCCGGAAGTCAGCACCCTGGAGTGGTAGCAGGTCTCAACAAGTGGCCTGTGGCGATCTTCATGTAACTTCTGGTGCACCTGCCTTAGGGCATTGCTGGAGTTTGGATCTAGAATGTACCCTAGAGGCCATGTGTTGGAGGCTTGGTCCCCAAGGTGGTGCTGTTGGGAGGTGGTGGAACCGTTAAGAGGTGGGGCTTAGGAGCCGGAAGTTAGGTCATTGGAGGCAGGCCCTTGGAGGGATATTGGGACCCTGCCCCTTCCTCTGTTTGAGGTGAATTGCTTTGTTCCACCCCCCATCCATGATGTTCTGCCTCACCATAGGCCCAAAGCAACCGGGCCAAGTGACCATGGACTGAAACCTCTGGAACCATGAGCCGAAATAAACCTTTCTTCCTTTTAAGTTGTTTATCTCAAGTGTTTTGTGACAGTGGCAGAAAGCTGACTCACACAGGCATCTCATGTTCATTTAAATGCAGTCTCCATCCCTGTTAGGTTCTCTGTTGTTCCAGGACTATTGCTGCTATTTCTATTGGGCCTCACTATGTGGCTTAGGAGCTATCATGGCTTCTTGAAACAGAGCGCCCTGGCCCCATTGTCCCCGTATGATTATAGACAAACACAGTATCTCGATCCCAGTGACAAGACTGAAGACCCTCAGCTCTGCAGAGTTCAAGGCCATCTGTGTGTGTTGGGAGGGTGCAGAGCCCCTGAGCCTCCATACTTCCTCCACAGATGGAGGAAGCCCCGCAAGAGAAAGAGCTTCTCATCTAACCCCAGCAGGCTCCCTGCAAGAGGTCAGACCCTCTCCCTGCCCCTCACTGGCACACTTCCCACCAGGCCCCCATGCCTGCCTGAAAATTATGTTTCCATCAAACAAAGCTTCCGCACCCACTACTAGACAATCACTCTAAAGTCCCCGAGAAGTCAGATTCCACACTTTCTTAGCAAGCAGTACCCCAAGAAAAGGTCATTAGGTTTGTAATTCCTGCTTAAGGAAGCACCGCCTGTAAACTTCATACAAGCAAATTATTTTTTTTATTTTAATTTTCTTTGGTGTTTGACCTGAGACCTTTTTAGTGACACATGCTCTTCAAAACTCTTACTTCCTCAGAGAAGTAACATCACAAATGTGTCTGTGTCCCTGGCTGTGGAATTCACAGCTGCCTTCTGGCTCTCATGATAAGCCTCGTGTGCTGGGATCGGATCCCAGGGGTGAGGTCAGCCCTCCTGGCAGGCTTCCGGAGAGTTCTGCTTCCACTGAGGGAATACTCGGGCTTCCCGGGAGATCTGGTTTCTCTTTAACTTATCTTCTTTCAGTTTTATCTGCATGGCTCTCACTTCAGGTAACTCCAGCTACAAAGTTCCCTGCCAGCCTCACCTCACCTGGCCTGAAATGACCCTCCCTTGGTCCCCTTCCTGTTGTCTCCCCCCCACCCCCAGACTTCCTCTGTGAAGTGAGTCCCACCTGATTCAGAGCCAAGGTAACAGATCTGTAGACACCCCAGGAAAGGACTTGGCCAAGTGCACTGGGAAAAGGATTCTTCCCGGCTCAGCGGTTGGCCAGGCAGTGACTCACTGCCTCCTGCAGACCCAGGTCTGTGACCTTTGCAACCCTAGAGAAGGAAAACCCCGAGGAAGCGTCCACTGCCCTCGGTCATAGTCAGTCCCCAGAGCAGGACAGATCCATGCACAGCATCTCTGAAGCCCATCGACCATGTAGCTGCACTAAAAGCCCTGTAACACCAGATCTATTTGAATTACTTCCAAGTCACTCAAGCCCAATCAGTCAACACCCAACTTCTCAGGATAAGATGGAACTAATTTTTCCAATGACAAAGTGTGACAGGGTCCCATACCTACCTATAAACACACACAGGCAAAGAACATTTCTACCTAAATTGAGAACAGAGGCAATGAAAATAGACATTTTTGTTCCGTCCTCTTCATGCTCTGGAACTAGGCAGTACCTATTAGAGAGAATTATCTCAGCCGGGCATGGTGGCACACGCTTGTAATCCCAGTACTTAGGAGGCGGAGACCAGAGGATCTGGGTTTGCGGCCAGCCTCAGGCACTTAGTGAGGCCCTCCGAACTTAGTGAGACCCAGTTTCAAAATAAAGGATAAAAATAGGGCCGGGGGTGTAGCTCGGAGGTAGAATGCCCCTGGGTTCAATCCCTGGTACCGCAAAAAAAAAAAAAAAAAGAATGATCTCATGATTCCTATACATTGTGTCTTAATCTGGACTACTCAGTATAGTCCTTGGGCTATGTTTTAGTCTGCTTTTCTGTCACTGTGACCAAAATACCTGACATGAACTACAGGGAGGGAAGGAAGAAAGGTTTATTTGGGCTCATGGTTTCCGAGACACAGTCCATAGTGGGCTGACTTTAAGGCAGACATCATGGCGGCACAGTGTGATGGAGGAAAGCTGAGCTCAACTGAATGGCAGTCAGAATCAGAGAGCCAGACAGGAAGGGACCGGGGACAGATGTGGTCCCCTATGCCACACTCCTAGTGACCTTCCTGCAGCCGTGCCCCACCTGCTTAACTTACCACCAGTATATTCACTCAAATTATTAATCTTTCAGTGGATTCGCCCGTTGATGAGATTAGAGCCTGATTCAGTCATTTTGCCTCTCAATATTGTTGCATGGGGACATGCTGTGGACACATGAACTTTTGGTGGGGGGACATTCCAAACCCAAACCCTGACACTATCAGGGCCCACGGCCATCAGACTTTTCTGTTTCCCTGTATCTGGTTGTTAGCACCTTGGATAAATATGACTCTTTTTTTTTTTTTAGTACTGGGGATTGAACCTAGGGGCATTCTACCTCTGAGCTACACCCCCAGCCCTATTTTTCATTTTATTTTTTTAAACAGGGTTTCTCTAAGTTGCTGAGGGCCTCACTAAGTGGTTGAGGCTGGCCTTGAACCTCCAATCCTCCTGTCTCAGCCTCCCAAGTACTGGGATTACAGGGATGCTTCACCACGCCCAGCTCTAACTATCTTTTTTTTTTTTAATCTGTTTTGGTCACAGAATAAAGATCTTCAGCTCAGCTCCTTGTATGTCTTCTCTTTCTCCATGAAGTTATATGAACCTCCTGTTTCCTTCTCAGCATTATCCCCCTGAGAGCAGCTTGCTGAACTGAGAATAAATCTTACCTTATTGCCCAGTTAATTTTGTCCCAACAGGTGAAAGGGGATTAGGTGACAAAATCAGTATGATCCAATCATGGGAGGATCTCAAGGGGATAGCATAGTGAAGTCAGAATGATCAAACAGGGCAGACCCCTCGGAGTCTCAACTGGGACAACTCAAGAGTCCCCTGGGGCGACAGTGTGGTTTGGGGGCAGAAGCCCCGATCTCCAGTCATCTGAGGTGGTCACATTCATTGAATGATCCTGACATGGCAGTAACTTGCAGATACCCTTTCTTTCTAAGGGCCTTTTATTCTCCACACACCTGGGTTCAGAGGTCAACTGTGATTCTGATGTGGGCCTTACTATATTTGGAGAACTTATTTGGAGTATTGTTCATTTGTCTGGTTCACTGGAGACCCTATTTAGATTATATAAAATGACTTTTTTCCCCAATACTTGCTGAGGGCCCCTCATGAGATGCTGGCTGGGCCGTAGCCCTCTAAAAGCTTGCCGGGCCAGGTGCCTGTGATGGTCCATGCACACGGCTGGCCTTCCAAAGCTGCCGTCCTCATGTGGCCTGTCCACATCACTTGCGTTGCGCCTAGCATAGTTGTTGAGAACCTAAAGGGGACTCCTGTCCCCAAGAAACCTAGGCGGAAGTCTCAGAATCACTTCTACCACATTCTGTGGGTCAAGTTCAGATTCAGAGGGAGAGGATTAAACTCCACTCCTGCTGGGAGCTGGAACCAGAAGGTGACGCTGCCCAGAGCACATGGGATGGAAGATACAGCTGAGACCATCTTTGGAAAATCCAATCTGTCGCCCTTCACCTACCTGGGTGCAACAGCTTGAGCATCTAAGCAAAGCCGGCCACAAGGTCCCTGGTGGACCAAAGGAGAAAAACAAACATTGTCGAGTGGAGGCTTGGCTCTGAGATTTCAAACTTGTTGGGTAGAAAAGTACCAAAGAGAAAGATGGTAGAGAAACGTGGTCCTGCTCTTCAGCTGCCAAGAGCCCAGCCTCTTTCCTTCTTTGAGAAGTTCGTGAAGCAGAGACACTTTCTAATTTTTATTCTTTGCATGTGCTTGATGTGTTTAAAGAACCCAGTGCCCACTCTCTCAGTTCATATTGTCGTCATCCTTGCACAGATAGGGAATCTGAGGGTCAGAGAAGCCCCCGTTTTCCCCAGTTATTGGCAGAGTTGGGCTGGCAATACTGCATTCCATGCAAGGCCCTGTTTGTGCAGCTGACCCAATGCCTCCTCCACCATGACCCTTCTTTCTAGAAATACTATAGCAAATTCTTTCATACCTCTGCCTTTGCCCGTTGTGCTTCTCCTCTTGGAAACTCTGCCCTCCACATGCACTATATTATTAGCCTGTTTTCTGTTACTATAATAAAGTACCCAAGGCTGGGTAACATACAAAGAAAAGAAGTTTATGCCGCTTGCGGCTTTGGAGCCTGAAAGTCCCAATAGCATGGTATCGGCTCTGGCGAGGCCTCTCATAGTAGATGGCATCATGACAGGAGGCTGTGCAAGAAGGAAGGATCACACCGTGTGGCAGGAAGCTAGCCAGGTTTGTGCTTGTATAGAAGCCCTCTTACAAAAACGAATACAGGATCCCATAAGAAACACCCCAATCTCTTCCCAGGGCGATGCCTCCAGTTGGACCTCACGACCTCCTTCTAGGTCCCAGCCCTGAAAGGTCCCACCATGCACACATCACTGCCCTGGGACCAAGACTCCAACACACAAACCCAACCTGTGGGGGACGAACCACATCCAAACCCAGCACACACCTTCCAAAACTCCCGATGCACAGCCCGCGCCAGCTTGGCGGGGTCTCCCGGAGGAGTCTGCCCTCTTCCCCACACATCGCTTCCTCTCACTGCCCTTCCCACATTGGAGTGTTGCGTGCTTGTCTCTCCCACTAGTCTATCAGCCCTCAGGGGCTCTCCCCCTGCTATAAATGTGAATTATTATCAGATGTTAACTCATCCTTGAGAAATCATTACTGTCACCTCCGCTCCTCCCTAAAACCTGTAGTTCTAGTATTCTGGCATGATTCAAGCCCTTTGAATGCAACACTTCAAGAAAAATAGATCACTCATAAACTGGCACTAAAATTGTGCCAGGGGCTTGATAGATGAATTCCACAGTAAAAAAAAAAAAAATAGTTTGTGTTCATTGAAAACCTTATTGCAGTGCTGGGCATGGTGGCACACTTTTGTAATCCCAGTACTTGGGAGGCTGAGACAGGAGAATCCGGGTTTGCGGCCAGCCTCAGCTACTTAGTGAGGCCCTCCACAACTTAGTGAGACCCTGTTTCAAAATAAAGAATAAAAAAATAGGGCTGGGGTGTAACTCAGAGGTAGAATGCCCCAGGTTCAATCCCCAATACTGCAAAAAAAAAAAAAGAAAAGAAAAGAAACCTATTGCAGAGACATGGGAGAAGGGGAGAGAGAGAATTTAATTGCTGTCAGAATGAAACCAGATCTGTTACCAACATTAATGGAAGGAATTCATAATAATAATAATAGTCACTATAAATAGTTGTTATCCGACATACATAGTGGTAGAAATGTCTTTAAAATCAAAGGTAAAAAATGATATGCTGTCTTAGTCACATTGTTTTGAATCTGCACCCACCTGCCCAGGTGGGAGGTTGATCTCAGGTAGTGGCTGGATAGGACCAGCGATGATCATGTCAGACCCTAGGTGGGTCACTACTCATGAGGCGGAAATTAACAATCATGTCCGGTCAGATCGAGGCTTTTCCATTTATAATGCAACATCTTTTGTTTTGTTTTGCTTTATGGTGCTGGGCATTGAACCCAGGGTCTCATGCATGCCTAGCAACGGCTCTACCACTGAGCTGCACCCCCGGCCCTGCCACATCTTTTCTGACAGTGTATGTCCACTTCAGGGACTTGATGAGAGGCTCCCACAAGTAAATAAAGTTGAAAATAAGGCCTGCCTGGGTTAAACACAATTCCACAGCTTTATTTTCAATGCACAGTGACCCACATAAGACCTACAGAAACACAAATGCTTCACGAAGCAATGCCATTCTTGTGCCCCGACTTGGAGAATCTTTGTGAGTTTCTAATTGTGAGTACCATTTGAGATCCCTTCTCCAAAATGCTTGGGACCAGAATTATTTTATTGCAGGAACACACTCGGGGGGGACAAGGAGAAACTGGGGAAAGAGGACAATGTGTGTGAAAGTTGAAGCCAGCAGCCAGACTGGCTATGAGCAATAGCCTACTATGAGCAATAATTTTTTCTCATAGTAATAATGTGGCATAGCCCTGCTGTATGACTTTTTTCTTTTCTTTCCTGCTTTCCCTTTCTTTTTTGGTGGGGGAGGGAGAAGGGGTGTCCTATTAGGGCTGTCTTTTTCCCTGGCAGTCATGAGAAGTGATTTGTTGAGAGTAATACTGTATCACTTTGAGACTGAAGCAACAGTACACTAATGAAAATAATTCCCATTGTTACAGATTATGAATAGTTATTGAAGACTTTCTATGGCCATGGAGTTTTCTAAACGCTTTATTCATATTAAATGATTTAATCAGCCTGGCCTGGTGGTACACGCTTATAATCCCAGTACTTGGGAGACTGACACAGGAGGATCACAGGTTCACAGCCAGCCTCAGCAACTTACTGAGGCCCTCCACAACTTAGTGAGACCCTGTTTCAAAACAACAACCACAACAACACACACACACACACACACACACACACACACACACACATATTTAATCAACTTCCCCCCTGCTGTAGTTTAGATTGTGAATGCCCTCCAATGTGTTAAAGACTTGTGTTATTGGAGGCGATAGAACCTTTACGAGGTGGGGACTGGCGGGAAGTGTTTAGGTCCTTGGGGGTGTGCCCTGGAAGGAGACAGTGGGATTCCAGGCCTCCTCCTCCCTCTCTCTGTGTTCTCTCCATGAAGTAAGCAGTTTTGCTCGGCCATGATGCTACCTCACCACAGGCCCAAAGCAACCGGACCTATGGATCATGGTTGGAACCTCCAAAACTGAGCCCAAATAAGCCTTTTCTCTTTATAAATTGATTGTCTCAGGTATTTTATTACAGTGATGGAAAGCTGACTCACATACCCCTCCACTCCAACACCATCCAAGTTAGGCATTCTTTGGCACCCACTTGGTTAAGTTGTAAGTAAACCCATGGTTACCGCAGCCAGGAGGCGGCCCGTGCACCCACAGTTCCACTGAATTGTAGTGCCACCCCCGCAGTCTAACTGCTCTGGTTCTCAGGATTACAGATTCCTATTCGAAAGCAGCATATCAGCATTGTGCATGGACTCTGAGGACGTAGGAAAGGGAGCCTCGAACCCTTTGTCCTCGAGGAACCGACAGTCTTGGGAGGGAGGAAGTGACAAGAACCAGGCCACATGAGGGGCGTGAGGTGCCGTGTGGAATCTGGGGCTTAGGGGAGGGTCGGTGGGGAGGGAAGTCAGAGAAAATGGGGAGAGGTGTCTAACGAGGCTCCTGCAGAGCCTTCTAGACCCTCCCTTGACCCCTGAGTCAGGCTGGTCAGGACCTGAGCACCCTCCACAGGCAGAGCCTTTCCTGCCTCTGGCCCCCCGCCCCATCCAGCGCCTCCACCCTGGGGACCCCGAAGCCTGAGTGAGGGACCGGTCATAGGGTGAGGGAGTGAGACCCAGATGTTTGCTGCAACCTCGCAGCACCTAACCCTGCTGCTAGGGTTAGGCCTGCCTGGACGTCATCACCTTCCTACGTAAAGGGTGAACGTTCTATGTTCAACATAGAACATCTGCTGGTGAGAACACACTGCTTTTCCTTTGTTCCTTGGTTTTCTATTTCAAAGCACCATAATTCAAACAGCAGTCTTCCCTGCGTCTGATGCCCTGAGCTGCAACACGATGCTTGTTGGTTGGCCGTCAGGCAGGACCTCTCCATCCCGAGCCCCCTTGAATGTGCTCCGTGGGGACACCACATCATCTTTGTGAGCAGGGGATGGTGGAAGCACCTCTTCACTGGACTCCTTAAGGCATTTTGCATCCAGGCTGTTTCTTCTCTGCATTCACCCATCCCCACCCCCTCCACTGCTCGACAGGGCAGTTTTTGACTCCCTAGAAATATTGGAAAATGGTTGTAATAAAGTCATACCATGAAGTTGGATGCAATAACGTCGTACCGTAAAGTCATTCCAAAGCGAGTTTGTGGGCGTTCGGTGCTCATGTTCCAGGGTGATGTGTTCCTCAGCATTTTTGCTATCCTGCCGCCGGGGGGGGGGTATTAATAACCTGCCACGCAAGAAAAAAAAACTTGCTACAAAAAATAATCGTTCACTATGTGTTGTTAATCACTGGCCACCCGCTGCTAAAGTAAATGAGTAATGTTTTAAAGGGTCCGTTCTTTAACATCAAAATATTATCTTTTATTTGTTTTTCTTTCCCCCTTTTATCTTCCTATGAGAAGAATAAAGTCAGCTAAAAATAACTGTGATAATTCTTTACATAGCAGTTTTCCAGCAGGGGCCAAGAAATGCACAGATCCTGTGCTGAGCTCTCCCTTGGGCGCTAGTGAGAGGAGCGGGGTGCCAGTAGTGACTCAGGAGCCATTCTGTTGTATTTCACTGACTCTCAGGAGGGCCCTACTAGCCTCCCGTGACCTCACTTGCCTACTGCCCACACCTTATAATTTTGTCACGTTGTCCTGTTATACTTTTAAGATACTTTCTTCTGCAGTAAACAGAAAACCCATAGCAAACTGGCTTTAGTAATAAGGGGAATTAATTTGCTTATGCTGTTGAAAAATCCAAAAGCAGATGCCTTCAGGCTGGGGTTGATCCAGCTACTCCACAGGTACCACAGACTTGGTTTCTCTTCTTCTGCTGGCGCTGCCTCTGCAGGGGTTTTCTTCAAACCATGAGTGGCTCTTTCTTGATTCCACAGATGGCTGGCAGCAGCTTTGGGGGTTATGTGGAGTTCACTGTTCACATCCACCAGGGAAAAGAATCTTAGAAAGCCTTTGTCTCCCCCTTCTCTGAAAGGCCCTTCTTAGGTCATGTGCCTGTCATTGGAGCAAGTAGAATATAGTGACTGATTGGCTTAGTCTTGGTCACATGATCCGTGTCTATACTTGGGGTAGAGTCAGCTGTCCCAGGACCACAAAGATCTGTAGATATAGATATTTTGGGGAAAGGAAGAAGGGGAAATCGTGCTGGATATGTAAGCAATAAATACCTAGTACATACTACATACAGCTTATCAGTTCCTCAGGTGGGAAGAACATGGTGTACCTTGTTTTTTAATTTAGGGTCTTTCTACTGATTAATATTGGCACTAGAAATATGTTTCCAAAGGCAGGGCCTTATATATTTCCTAGAGATTCCCTGGTCTCTGTCCCTTTTTGTCTCAACTGTAAGACTAGACATACAGAAAAAGCCTGTCTGAAGTTGGAGGAGCAGAGATCTCTTTCCTGCTGTCCCAGGATCTGATTGATGTGGGAGGGTAGTAGGAGAGTACAGATATATTGACATTATTATCTATTCCATAAAATATACTCTAAGAATTTCTATTCCTGGCAACATTATTCATAAAACAGGCCTAATAAAACTTCCATATGAAATTAATTTACTGATTTCCACCATTCAAACTTCCCTAGTCCCAATTCTACCGTCCCCGCCTCCCCCTCCCCAATGCCGCGCCCTCGGTTAAATCCTGATTTCAGTGAACCATACAGAACGTTCCATCTTCTCTTTTCAGCGGACAGTTTGCGGTGGTGAAGAAATGCCGAGAGAAAAGCACGGGTCTGCAGTATGCCGCCAAGTTCATCAAGAAAAGGAGGACGAAATCCAGCCGGCGGGGCGTGAGCCGCGAGGACATCGAGCGCGAGGTGGGGATCCTGAAGGAGATCCAGCACCCCAACGTCATCACCCTGCACGAGGTCTACGAGAACAAGACCGACGTCATCCTGATTCTGGAGCTGTGAGTCCTGTCTGCGCGGGCTGGGCAAGGCGTGCGGGGCCGCGCTGCTCTCCGGCTGGATCAGGCAGCAGAGCGCGGAGCCGCCTGGGAGGTGGATTCTGTCTGGCCATGTTTGGCTAAGCATCTCCACTGTTTTGCTTTTTCAAAAACAGTGGAGTGTAGCTAGATGAACTTCTAAAGAGCAACTTTGCTAATGCACTTCTACCCGGTTTGCAAGACGGTCCCCAAGTCTTGGGGTTCACCATTTATCTGAGGTTCATCTTCCCATGACCTGAACTCATCTAGTTTCTGAGTTTTCCATTCCATGTCAAACATACGTCCTTCTGTCCTCTCGATTCCTGTCTGTCCTTGTTTTTCTCCTCCTCTTCCTCTGTTCTTTCTTGGTGTCTTCTTCTCTCCTACAGACACACACACACACACACACACACACACACACACACAGCCATTTTTAACTGTTGGAACTGTCAACACTAATTACATGAATGGGTGAAATTGAGCCAGAGCCATTCAGATGTGATTATAGGACTTGTTTCTAAAGCTTGCTACTCGTTTTCTCCGGCAAGCTCTGCCCATCGGATGTCATTATGGGCAGTTGATTACAGCATTTGTTCTGTGGCCCTTCTAGACTCCTGTCCCTCTCTGTCCTCTGCTTCCTGCCAGACTCGCCTTACTGGCCCCAATCCCTGTGATGGAGCCTAGCAGCACGTGCTGGCAGGTGGAGAGGAAGCCACCAAGGGCTCAAAGCTGGATCTACCTGGAGGCTTTTCGCCCGGAGGAAGGAGGGATGGGTGGAGCAGATGAGGATTCTGTGGCAAACCCAGCCTGGGTGGTTCTTAGTGATAACACCTCCGTCCACTTCCTGAGTTCAGAGTTGCCCGTTTGCTGCCCAGCAGCTTCCTTGCTTTGAACATCCTTCAGGAATTCTTTTCTTTTTCTTTTCCTTTCTGTTATAGTTTGGATTTAAAATGTCCCCAAACCCTCATGTGAAGGCAGCCATGTTTGGAGCAGGACCTGTCTGGAGGTGGGTCCTTGGGGGACGGCTGGGTACCACCCTGGCCTCCCAGCTGCAGCATCTGCTCCCTGTCATGATGCCCTGAGGACCTCCAGCCCTGGCTCCTGCTTGGAAACGGAGGTTACATGGACTATATATATGGTCCCTGAACTCTCCAGATCCCAGAGCAAATACACCCTTCCGCCTCGGAGGTTTGCATGTCAGGTGTTTGGGCCACAGAGAATGAGAATGCTGACTAACCCTTCCTTTCTTTCTTCCTTCCTTCCTTCCTTCCTTCCTTCCTTCCCTCCCTCCCTCCCTCCGTCTGTCTCTCTCTTTCTTTTTGAGATGGGGTCTCACCATGTGCCCTGGCTGCTCTTGAATTCCTGGGCTCCAGTGCTCCTCCCTCCTCAGCCTAACTCTCACTGATTTTTAGGGAAGTGGAAGGAGGCACCGCACTGCAGGTGCCGGGCTCTGCCGTCACAGGGGTCTGTGGGCCCACAGCTTCCCATCTCTTCACTGGAGTTTAGGCACTTTCCTTTATGGGTCTGGACCCCAAATTTCTTTTTTTTTTTTTTTTGCGGTACCAGGGATTGAACGCAGAGGCGTTCTACCTCCGTGCTACGCCCCTGGCCCTATTTTTTATGCTTTATTTTGAAACCGGGTCTCACGAGGTTGCGGAGGGCCTCACTAAGGAGAGAGAGAGAGAGAGAGAGAGAGAGCGAGAGCTGAGCCTGGCCGTGAACCCGGATCCTCTGGTCTCCGCCTCCCAAAGTACTGGGATTACAAGCGTGCACCACCACGCCCGGCCCCAAATTTCTTAACTATAGAATAGGGTTAAAAATACCTACCTTGAAAGGGTTTGGGGAGGTGAATGACCTAAGAATTTTCAAACACTTAACACAGCGCTGACTCCCAGGTGTGTTTAAGACATGCTTCCTTCCCTCCTTCCTTCCATTCTTTAGACCAGGCGCCCTCAGCCTCGGCACTGGTGACATTTGGGGCTGGGTCATTCCGTTCAGGTCGTTGTGCTGTGCAGTATAGAATATTCAACAGCATCTCTGGCTTCCACGCACTGGTGTCAGTAGCACCTCCCCTCCCCCTTCTATTGTGACAAGCAAAAATCCAAAAATGTGTGGCGATGTTGCCACAAGTCTCCTGGGAACAACCCCCCCCCCAGGGAGAGCAAGCTGTAAGGGGACAGGGGATCAAAGGCCTGGGTAGGGTGCACAGAGGAGAAGGAGTGCATCGTGGTGGCTTCATGTGGCTTCTGGGGGGCCACAGGCTGCGGAAAACGTGAGGCCTGGGGACCAGACAAAACAGAGACAACCAGGGAAAATCCTTTTTCCTCTTTAAGTCTGAATTTCCTCCCTTAGGGCACAGTCGTAAGAGACCAGGATTACGAAGCACCTGGAAAAAGCATCTCCACTGTTTTGCTTTTTCAAAGAATTTCTGGTCGTGCCCAGTGGCTCAGGAACATCACTTTTCCTCTTTTCCCACCAAAATATGCAAGTGATGCTTGTGAATCACTGCCCTGTGCCCCCCTGGTTGTGTGCGTCCCAAACCCCACTTCTGTCAACTGAACCCATTTTGTAGGTATTTCCCGTTAGGTACATTTTATCTTGTGCATAAATTGCATAGCATGCCATTCTCTTCTTACCATTTTATTTTTAAAATTTTTTATGGATCATATAGTAAATGTGATGCTAGAGGAAGGTGATATAAAGTTAGCAAATGTAAATCATGTAACTGCTACTCAAATGAGGATACAGCACGGTTCTCACACCCCCAAATACTCCAGCATCCCTTTTACTATTTTATTATCACTCTCGTCCTCCACTTGCTAACCCCTGCCAGCCACTGAGCTGATCTTCAGCACTAGTATGTTGTCTTTTTGAAAACATCCATGTAAATAGGCTCATATAGCATATAACCTCTGCGACCGGCTCCTTTGACTTGAATAATGCTTTTGAGATTTGTGTGTGGTATGTTCCTTTTTATTGTTGAGTACTATTCCTTCATATAAACGTTTACCCATTTACCCATTGAAGAACATTTGGGTTGTTTCTAGTATTCAGCAGTCATGAATAAAGCTGCTAGAAACGCACTCATAGCCTTATGTGTGAACTTAAGTGTGTGAACATAAAAATATAAGTTTTTATTTCTCTCAGGGAAATACATAGGAAAGGGACTGCTGGGTCACACAGAAAGTACATGGTAACTTTGTAAGAAACTACCAAACTGTTTTCCAAAGTGGCCCTATCATTTACAGTTCCTTCAACAATGGATAAGAGTTCTAGTTGCTCTGCCAGCCCTTGACACTGTCAGTATTTTTTTATTCTAATTAGCTATTCTAATAGGTGCATGGTGGCATACAGCGTTACATTTACATATCGGCACAGTCATCAAATTCTAGGCCACAATCTGCCCTTTAAAACTTTTGCAAGTCTGAGAGTAGCTTTAATGCAAATACTATTTCCCTCTACTTCCTCCACTGGAAAATCATCTTTTCCCAGCAGACCTGCTATTGCAGCTCAGCACAGCATAAACACGAAGGAGGCATAGGTGATGTCTTAAAAATCACAGTTTTATGTCCTCCACAACCCATTGTTCCCTAATGAAGTCGTGCCGATGTAAAAATCCCATCTTGGATTACTGCCCACCCACTCGCATCACACGGGGAAGCCACCACAAAACTTTGATCTGTGCTCGAGTCATTTCATAACTTGCCTTGTTACCTGAAGAGCAAAGCCAAACTTAAAGAACTTAAAGTCAGCACTGTTTTTTAAGTGTGTGGCCGTGTTCCTCAGAGGCACACTGGCTTCTGGTATTCCATCCCTAACCTTGCTGCTCAGAAACAGTTGTGTTAGTTAACTTTTCATCACTGTGACCATAACACCTGACAAGAACAACCTAGAGGAGGAAAGGTTTATTTTGGGCTTATGGTTTCATAGGTTCAGTCCATGGTCCGCTGGCTCTAAGACAACATTATGGCAGCAGGGCATGGCAGAGGAAAGCTGCTCAACTCATGGCAACCGGAGGCGGGGGGCGCTAGGGATAGATATAGCCCCCAAGGCCACACCCCCAGTGACCTGCCTCCTGCAGCCATGCCTCACCCACCTAAATTACTACCCAGTAAATCCATTCGGATTATTAATCCATCAACGGATTTAGCCACTGATGATGTGAGAACCCTCATGATTCATTTGTTTCATCTTTGAACATTGCCGCATTGCCCACACATCAGCTTTTTGCAAACCATAACAACGGTTAAGCATTTTGGTCTGTGGATACCGATGCAATTTTCTTACTATCTCTCTGACCCAGCATCGCAAACCCAAATGTCCTCAGGGTCCAGGCCAGCAATGTAAACAAGCGTGGTTGGTCTCCATAACCCCTCAGTGTCAGGGAGACCCCAGGGAATGGTGGAGACTATGACTGATTGGAGTCCTCATGCCCTGCCCCAAAAGGGACAGCCACTAATCAGTTGATTGTTGACATACAAAATTTTGGATCTAGTCTTGCCAGATCTTCCAACTGTTCTCAAGAAAAGTCTGTAATGTAGGTTTTTAATGTTGGTAATCAGTTCATAGTATTCATGAGCAGACAAAATAAAACATGTCTGAAGGCCACATGGGGCCTGCACAGACTTCCAGATTCTAGCCTGTTTTATATAAGAAGAGTTAGTTGATCACTACTGTAGAAGAAGCAACATGAGATAAATGCAGTCAGAGACGGCCCCAAAGGCTAGTGATGCAGTCGGAAGGGCAAGATACATGCTTGGCATTAGGAAGTGATTTTTAAAAAGATGTATAGTGTGAGCTGAGTGTGGTGGCACACACCTGTAATCCCAGTACTTGGGAGACTGAGACAGGAGGATCACAGGTTCAAGGACAGCCTCAGCAAGTAGTGAGACTCTCATCAACCAGCTAGACCCTATTTCAAAATAAAATAGGGCTGGGGGTGTAACTTGGAGGTAGAATGCCTCTGGGTTCAATCCCCAGTACCACACACATAAACATACACAAAAAGATGTGTAGTGTGAGCAGGCATGATGGTGCATGCCTGTAATCCCAGTACTTGGGAGGCTGAGACAGGAGGATCACAGGTTCGAGGACAGCCTCAGCAAGCAATGAGACTCTCAGCAATCTAGTGAGACCCTGTTTCAATACAAAAAATAGAAAGGACTGGGGGTATAGCTCGGAGGTAGTATGCCCCTGGGTTCAATCCCCAGTACCCCCACCACACACACACACATTTTTACAGTATGGTTTAAAACAGTTGTTCTCAAATATTAGCATGTCCTAGGATCTCCTGGAGGGCTAACAAGAATAGACTTTCTAGTCATATTTTCAGAGCTTCAGGGTGGGGCACAAGAATGTTTGTTTGTTTGGTTGGTTGGTCGGTTTTGGTGCCCCTCTAAACTATGTTGAAGTCCTATTCCCGTATCTCAGAATGTGACCTTATTTGGAGATAGGGTGGTTGCAGGTGTAGTTGAGATAAGATCATACTGGAATGGAGCAGGATCCTAATTTAATCTGACTGGTGTCCTTTTAAGAAGGCCCTGTGAAGACAGACACAGGGAGAATACCATGTGCAGAGCAGGGATTCTTGTGTGAGGCACCCACAAGCCAAGAAATGCCTGGGCAAGTAGAAACTGGAAAGGGCCTGGAATAGATTTCCCCTGAAGCCCTCAACACTTTGCTTTTGGGCTGCTGGCCTGCAGAACTATGAGACAAGACATTTTTGTTTTAAACCAAGCAGTTCATGGTATTTTGTTACAGCAGCCCCCAGAAACTGATACACAACCACTGGTTGAACAGAAACTATGGTTCCTAGACTAGAAGCCTACTCTCATGTTAGTCTAAAATTCTGTAAGCTACTTAAAAACAAAACAGCCAGTCATAGTAGTGCCATCGATAGGTAACTGCAAAACCATGTGCTACATGAATCATATGCAGAAGGCCTGGGCAGAGAAGGTTTGGAGAGAGTTAGAGGCCCAAGGTCTAACATGAGGAAGAAATGGACATCTCACCTCATGGCCTCCTTCCAGACAGGTACCTTAGTAGCTTCGAATCACCCGTCTGAAAGGTTACCATGTAAAGATTTATGAAGTAAAAGTGGTAAAATTGCTTAGTAAGAATCGGCATATGCCGGGCGTGGTGGCGCATGCTTGTAATCCCAGTACTTTGGGAGGCGGAGACCGGAGGATCCGGGTTCGCGGCCAGCCTCAGCTCTCTCTTTCTCTCTCTCTCTCTCTCCCTGTCTCTCTCTCTCTCTCTCTCTCTCTCTACCTACCTACCTAGTGAGGCCCTCCGCAACTTCGTGAGACCCGGTTTCAAAATAAAGTATAAAAAATAGGGCCGGGGGCGTAGCGCAGAGGTAGAACGCCCCTGCGTTCAATCCCCGGTACCGCCAAAAAAAAAAAAAAAAAAAAAAAAGAATCAGCATAGTGGATTGTTCCAAAGAAATCAAGTCAGTTTGGGTCTCCAATTCTAAATCTTCCCCTTATTTGTTCAGTTTCCATTTTAAAACAGATTAATAAACAAAGTAGTCCTTTTAGGACTTTTCCTTCCTCCCTTCCTCCCTTCCTTTCTCCCTCCCTCCTTCCCTTCCTTCCTTCCTTCCTCGGAATTTCTGCTATTGTTTAATTAGTGCATTCTGCTCTGGTTGTAGCCAAGTGCATTCCATGCCCCGTGGAATTAAGAATACTTTTGTTTTCATTTGTAAGGTAACTTTTATTCATTTTTAAATCATAGGGAAAAATCCAACATAAAATTTACCATCCTAACCACGTTTAAGTGTGCAGGATAGCAGTGTTAACTCGATGTATAGCAAATGTCTGGAACTTTTTCACCTTGACAAACTGAAATGCTCTCTCTGTTGAGCAACAATTCTTTTTAGCTCTCTTTCTGGCTTTGGCTAAGTTAATAATGTCTGGGATTCAGGCTTTTCATCACAAACAACTGCTGAGTTGTTTTCAAACAATTGTGCAATGCTAGATCGCTTTGTGCAGGATCCTGGCTCAGTCTTTCTTAGCCAAAACAAGATGCAAAATAACCAGAATAGGAACCTGAATTCCCTTCTTTGTCTATCGGCATGGTGCACGTAGGTAAGTACATGTAGCCTGGTCAGCGAATCCATAAGTACAAGAGTCTTTCACAAAACAAATGTGGTGATTAAAATGATGGTTCCAAATTACCTTAAAAGTGGCAGAAGTTGTAGGGAGCCAAGAGGGCTTCCGTGAAGCTGATAACAAGGTGTATCTGAGACCCAGGCCTTTCAGTCACCGTTCACTCGCCTCCCTCTCCTGGTGCCCACAAAACACAAAGGCATGCTGGGACTTCTTTGACGCTGTCTCTGGCTGGCACATTCACTCTCTCTACTCGGAGTGCGAGCCAGCTCTTTTGACTTTTTGAACTTTTTTTTTATTCACAAAGGTAATTTCGAGAGCCCTTCTGGCATACACTTTTGGCATCCTGCTCCTCAGATATCTCTTATTAGGCAAGAGCAGAGAACGAAAATGCATCTGGCGACAGCCCCAACCTTTCACAACAGAATTAAATCACGTAAAATAGGTTATTTTCCACTCAGGCGTTCTCTCGAGAAACAGAACCCCGTGTGTGCCCCCCACACACACGCGCGCTTGCTCCTTGCCAGTTGAAAAGTGTTTCCTTTGTGTTATTAAATCGGTATTTTTCCTCATTTAAGTGGATTATTTGATTTCTAGATGGTTTTAAGAAAATTGGGACAGTGGGAGATCTGAAAAGAACGAACTACATGTGGCATCTGCTAGCTCACAGATCTGTAGTTTTCAGGGCATATTCATAATTTTAATATCTGGCATGAGACTCTCCATGCTGTCCACGTAAGCTATCAATGGTGACTACTTGAGATCTCTGCTTATCTCCAAGAAAGACTGTGATCTTTAAGATCCGGGAAGCTGGGGCCACATGGCCGCCTGCCAGCCTTAGGGACTGGCGAATCCCTGAGACATGTGGCTATCCTTAGACCCCTCCCCAGGGGCCACAGACTATCTCCTGTGTGACCCTGGGGTAGAGCCTGTCAACTGTTCACACTTCCTCTTAGAAACTCACAGCCATGTCACGGTCAGTTCCTCTTCCTGTCCTGGCTGACCACTCCTGGAACCCACATATTGAGAGACGGGGACAGAAGGGAACTCTGTGGAATTGCGGCTTAACTGACCCCTCGCACATTCCAGTTTCGCCTCTCGCCTGTTCCCTCTCCTCGCTGCCCCAGTGTCCTCTCCATCACAGCCACAGGCTCCTCTGCACCGTGGCCGCTGCCACAGCTTCCTCTCTGTATCCAGAACTCACCTCCCTCCCAGGCCCAAGGGCTACCAGCCAGGCTCAGCTCAAACCCTCTGCTTTTCTTTCCTCCCTGCTGGTCACACGGTACCCTTGTCCAGGCCCCACTCTGCCCAGAATTCTGGGATGGCGTTTGGGGCCAGGGTTGGAGAAAGGAAGCTGGGGATAGTTCACCAGCAGCTGGGACTCCAGGAGAAAGAGCGTGCAGACCACGAGTCACTGGAAGGATTGCCTTATTGGACTAGTACCCACAGCAGGCCAACAGTAATCTTCCCAGAACCATCTTTGACTACCTCAGACCCTCCCCTCTGCCTCATGTCCTTACAATTTTTTTAAGATCAAACAGAAATACTTCTATAGACAACCTTGTATTGCTTTTATCTCTTAATTTGTATTTCCAAGTAACCTCTCCTTCTTCTAATTATCCTCCATTTTTTTCATGCATATAACTTGGTTTTGACATTGTCAACATTGCTGTGATGCAAATGAGGAGCATCGGGACCCTGGTGTCACAGCAGTGAATGCAGGCTTGCTCTGCAGGGACAGCACTGGGGACCCTGGTGTCACAGCAGTGAATGCAGGCTCGCTCTGCAGGGACAGCACTGGGGACCCTGGTGTCACAGCAGTGAATGCAGGCTCGCTCTCCAGGGACAGCACTGGGGACCCTGGTGTCACAGCAGTGAATGCAGGCTTGCTCTCCAGTGACAGCACTGGGGACCCTGGTGTCACAGCAGTGAGTGCAGGCTTGCTCTACAGGGACAGCACTGGGGACCCTGGTGTCACAGCAGTGAGTGCAGGCTCGCTCTACAGGGACAGCACTTCCATCTCCAGCTCTGAACCAAGCAGTCCCAAGCATGGCTTTCGTGCAATGACATGGGGCTGCTTCCTTGACAAAATGAGTTGTCAGCAAGGCATGGGCTTGCCTGGGTGACACGTGCCAGTGTCCTTTTCCTGCAATATTTTAAGGGGAAAACTAGGTAGAATTGATTGCTTCAGAAATGTAGGGTAGAGGCTGGGCGTGGTGGCGCACGCTTGTAATCCCAGTACTTTGGGAGGTGGAGACCAGAGGATTCGGGTTCGCGGCCAGCCTCAGCTCACTCGCTTGCTCTCTCTCTCTCTCTCTCTCTCTCTCACCTTAATGAGGCTCTCCGCAACTTCGTGAGACCCGGTTTCAAAATAAAGTATAAAAAATAGGGCCGGGGGTGTAGCGCGGAGGTAGAACGCCCCTGCGTTCAATCCCCGGTACCGCAAGAAAAAAAAAAGAAAAAAAGAAATGTAGGGTAGAACAGTCACTTCTCTCAAGGTGGTTCCAGTTAGACAGGAGGATACTAAGAGAAGCTATAGTTAAGAGACAAGAGTGGCTTTCCCTGGAGAAAAAGAGAAGCTACACTTCATGTGTGGCTCTTTGGGTCAGCCACCATGGGGCCCTCCCTTGCATCGTCTTGTTTTATTCCCGCATGGGATTCTGGGAGAGTGGCCATCCCACCACCTCCCTGATACAGAAAGCTATGCTCGCTCAGTCCAGGTGCAGGTCACAGAGGGGCGGACAGATTGCTATTTTCAAACAGTCATCTCTTGGGGAGGGGATACTTATTGTTTGAGTTTTTTTCAAGCCCTAAAGTTCTGTACAGCTTAGTCTACAAACCCCATGGTGCATTGCTGGTGAGTGGCTTTTACTGTTGACTTGCTCCGGTAGTGATTAGTATATTCCAGTGGTCTCTTGAGCCACACTTCTCTCTCCTCAGTGTGCTTCAAAGAGTGACTTAGGATTGTTGAAAGCCAGCCTGGAGTTGGAGGGCCTCTCACCTTTCCATTTCTTTCTCTCAGCACTGCTTCTCTGGCAGCCCTGTTCTTGCCCCTCATTACTTCGCATTTCCATGAAGTTAGGTGAAAGCAGACAATGGTGTTTTGTTCCTGTGAGAATGATGAAGCCCAGGAGGTGGGTTGGCTTCGTGGGGACTCTGCTGTCACAGCTGCATGTGCCTGTTTGCCTCCTTCAATATGATTTCTTGGAGGGTAAGGCCGGGGCCCACTTTAGTTCTCACAGTACTTAAGACTGTGCGTGGCCCAATAAATGTAGGTTACATTCCCAAAGAGCGAGAAGCACAGCTGGATGTGGTGAGAGGATCGTGTTTGGCTTAAGAACCAGGAAGTTGACCCTGATGAGGACATTTTTCCCTTGGGAGATGATGATCTACTGACTTGAGCTTCAGTAAATACACTCTTGGCTATGTTTCCTAAAGAGTAGGGCATTCCTTACTCTGAATATTTGGATTTGGATTAATATGGGTCCTGCCAGGAAGCAGATGGCACACAGAGACAGAGAGAATTGAGACTGCTAATAAAAGTGTATGCAAGGTTCAGAGAGGACAAGTGAGGGGGAAGCACCGTCCTGGACCCAGAAATGGCACAGAGCTAGCACCATCCTTGAACTTGAAGGGAAAGGAAGATGAGTGGTTGGAGGACCCTAGAAAGGATAACTTCCTGGAGAGAACTGTCTGGCATGAGCTGAGCCCTGAATAGTGGGACTCGGCCATCCCATAGCAGCCTGATGGGGACACCTTACTCTCCTTTCCTATTAGTGACATCTGTTGGCCAAACTAAACTAGATGCCTACTGATAAGGAGCCTTCTGACTCAGTCTCTATGAGCAGCCTTCCTGAACTGGATGTAGATGGGCAGGACCTGAATCTGGTGAATAGGCAGATGATAATCCAGCTCTGGGTTCAAAGGGATTTCTCTTACTTCTCTCTTCCCTTTGACACTTGAATCCTGATGCTGTGGCTAAGAAGTTACAATCCAAACTTCGTGGCTCTCCTGTGCCCCAGTGAAATCCTCCTACTGAAGAATGTGCAGTTGATCACTAAGTGGTTCAGGCCCATTTTATCTGATCCCTTCTTTCCTCGAAGACTCTGTGCCCATCAGAAATTCTTTAAAAGAGCCAGGCATGGTGGTGCACGTCACCAGTACTTGAGAGGCTGACAGGAGGATCATAGGTGTGAGGTCAGCCTCAACAACTTAGCAAGACTTTTCAATAAATAAAAATAAAATAAAAGGGCTGGAGGTATACCTTGGAGGTAGAATGCCCCAGAGTTCTATCCCCAGTATCACCAAAAAAAATTCTTTAAAAGGAAGTAAATTTTTATTTTTTTTTTTTGCAGCCTGACCCCTCCCTTGTTTTTCCTATTTTCCATTTTATTAAGAACCTTACCCAATAGTTGGGAGGCTGAGACAGGAGGATCATAGGTTCAAAGCCACCTGGGGGTGTTAGCTCAGAGGTAGAATGCCACTGGGTTCAATTCCCAGCAACACACACACAAGAACCTTAATGGAATGGGGGAGGTGGAGACATGGAAGGCAAGGGCTAGAAGTCTCGGCTCTTCTGCAGGTGGTAGCTTTCCATTGCTAGGACAACTCACCCAGCAGGATGATTGTGCACACCCTGCCTCCTCTGCCCTTTGGGTGCTGCATCAGATGGGAAGGCCCAGGAGTCACATCAGTGCTCCTTGCCATTCATGTGTGTAATAGATGAGATGGGAAAGGTGATCATGGAGACAGAAGAAATTAGTACTTGCTCCCTTTTCTTTCTTGCCTCTCATTCCCTCTTCAGATCACTTTAATCTGCCCTTCTTCCCTCTATAGGCACTGAAAGGGCTCCTGCCCAAGCTTCCTAATATATGTTGCAAAATATCTTAATATATATGCAGCCCAGGACACTCAACTGTCACCTCCTAGTATATTGATGATTGCCAAGGCTATTTCTCTAGATCTCTCTGGAGCCCCACTATGCTTCTCTGGGGGCCTATTCAACATCTCCACCCAGACCTCAAACTTAACACGCCCTAAACTGAATTCATAATCTCCCTTCCAAGTCTGCAGCTCCCCTCTTCTCCTCTAGCTTGGTTAATGGCATCACCATCTTCCAGGTTGCCCAGACTGGAAGGCTTGGCACTCTGCCTGACTATTCTCCCCCACTTTCCATAGTGCCACACATCTAGTCTTTCACAAAGTCCGCTGCCACTGAAGGAGCTTCTGGATCTGTCTGTTTTGCTCTCGTACTTTTGCCCTGGTCCAGGATCTCATTAACTCTTCCCTGAATTACTTGCTGAAACAAATCTTTGCTGAACAAGAACATGAAAAGAGGGTCAGTATCATTTGTCAATAGGAATATACCACTTAGCACCACAAATGGATATAACTTCATACCCACAGGGAGGGCTATAATAGAAAGACATGCTATCAAGTGTTGAGAGTTGATATCAAGTCTTGATGAGAAACTAGAACTCTCAGACATTGCTGATGAGAATGTAAAATGGTACAGCCACTTTGGAAAACAGTTTGGTCATTCCTCAAAATGTTAAACATAGTTACCATATGACTCAGCATTTTTGCCCATCAGACTCTCCCTATGAAAAATGAAAATATACTTCCCACAAGAAACTACACATGAATGTTTGTAGCAGCATTATTCATGTTAGCCAAAAAATGAAAACAAACCAAATGTCTATCAAGCAGTTAACAAGGTGTGGCATATCTTACAATGGACTGGTATTTGGCCATTAAAAATAACAAGGTACTATGTCTCAGACAGCTTTCTCACTGCTATAATCCAAAACAACTGACCACACCATTTAGAGGAAGAAAGATTTATTTACGCACAGGTTTTTGGAGATTTCGGGGTTCAGTCCATGGAAGACAAGGTCTGCAGAGCTCAGGGCATTGTGGTGAGAAGCACGGAGAGGGAGAGAGCAGGGCTCTGCTCTCACACCATGGAGGGACCTACCTTCTCTAGCCACACCCCATCTGCTTATCTTACCACCATTACAATGGATTTATCCTCTGATGAAATTAGAACCCTCCTGATTTAAATACATCAACTGTGAGTATTAAAGCATGAGCGCTTCAGGGGACATTCTATATCTAACTATAACATACTAGTACTTACTACAACATGAATGGACCTGGAAAATCTTATGCAAAGTGAGGAGCTGGGTGTATAGCTTAAGTGGTCGAGCATTTGCCTAGCATGTACGAGGCCCTAGGTCTGCTCTCCAGCTCTAATATATACATGGTATGCTAAGTGAAAGAAGCCAGTCTCAAAAGACTATATATCATATGATATCACTTATGTGAACTGTCTAGAATCGGCAAATCTGTAGAGTGAGAAAGTAAGCGAGTGAGCCGGGCGTGGTGGCGCACGCTTGTAATCCCAGTACTATGGGAGGCGGAGACCGGAGGATCCTGGTTCACGGCCAGCCTCAGCTCTCTCGCTCTCTCTCTCCCTGTCTCTCTCTCTCTCTCTCCCTGTCCCTCTCTCTCTCTCTCTCTCTCTCTCTCTCTCTCT
>PVJS01001349.1:81695-99941 GCA_004027185.1 Glis glis | reverse complement strand
CTCGCTCTCTCGCTCTCTCGCTCTCTCTCTCTCTCTCTCTCATTCTCTCTCTTTCCTTATTGAGGCCCTCCGCAACTTCATGAGACCCGGTTTCAAAATAAAGTATAAAAAATAGGGCCGGGGGTATAGTGCGGAGGTAGAACGCCCCTGGGTTCAATCCCCGGTACCGCAAAAAAAAAAAAAAATTCCCCTATCTGTATACATAAATTTATACTGTTTTTTCAATTCTAATCCATTACCGTATGGATTATTATAGCCTCTTTCCTATGCTTTATATGCCAACATACACTAAAAAAAATAATAAAACTTATTCTCACCCTCTGCTATTTACTTAATTGTTTAATTCTCATATATATGTATAGCAGCATCAGAATAGTTAACCTACATTCCTGTAAAAACATCACCAAGTAGATTGCAGTGCTTATGCATAATTTATTTTGTCTTTAGTTTGACATATTCATTTACATAGTTATTTAGGTCAGCACATTTTCTCCTCCCCCTTCAGTGAAGTTGCTAAATGCATTTGTAAAATAGTTATTTTATTTTATCACATCATATGTTCCATTCTAGGAAATCTCCTAAGTAATATATTTTTTAATTTGTATGCATTTAAGCTTCACTTATATGCTGTAAATTTTGATGGGTTTTGAAAAAGCACAATGTTATATAGAATCATAATATCACAGATAATAATATAACCTCCTGAAAGTCCCCTGTGCTCCATGTATTTGTCCCCTCTCTTTTCTCCAAAATATTTGGCAAGCATTGATCATTTTTATATATGTACAGTTTTGTCTTTTCTGGTATGTTATATAATTAAAATTATATGAACTCTTTGAAGACTGGCTTCTTTAACTTGGCAACATGCATTTAGAATTCAGCATGTTTTGGAGCGACTTGATCACTTGCTATTTTTATAGTTTAATGATATCCCATTTGTAAATGTCAAATGGCTTTCAAAAGTCATTTACTTATTGAAGGGAGCTAGGCATTTCCACTTTTGAGCAATTGCAAATAAAGTGGCTACAAACATTTATGTACAGATTTTGTATGTATATACTTAATAAGTAGATTTGTAATAGCTGGATAAAAAGGTAAGACTGTGTATAGCTATAATTGAAACTGCAAAACTATCTTAGAAAGGGACAGTACCACTTTTCAATCCAAAAATACATGATAGTTGATATTCTGCTTCCTCTTCAGCAATTGAGATTTCCAGGTTTTGTATTTGATCACTCTCATAGTTGCTTATTTGTATCTTGATGTTTTCATTTGCAATTTATTAATGACATTTGACATTAAGAATCTATAGTTATTTGCATATGTGTACTTTTTATGGTGAAGTGTTCAGATTATTTGATTATTTTATATTGTTTTGATTAAGGATTCTTGTTATAGTTAGATACAATGTTTTTTATTAAATATATATTTTCCACTGTTTTCTCTAAGTCTGTGTCTTGTCTTTATATTTTCTTAACAATGACTTTCAGACTGCAAAGTTTCTTAATGTTAATAAACTACAACATATTTTTAATATGTTTTTATTGGTGCATTGTAGTCATCACAGCTCTTAGTGTCCCTCCACCCCCGCGTCCTCCCCCACATGTAGCACTGAGAATGATGTCGGTATAATCTCATATGTACACATTGTTTATGATAGTAATTCCATAGATTCACTTCTTTCTTGCCCTTCCCCTTCCCTTTTACCCCTTCCCTTGCACTACTGAGGGTTCTCTGTTTTCATTGGAGTCCCTTTTGTGTCCCCACTACTCCATAGGTTGTGTATATTAATGAAAACATATGTCCCTTCTTTTTTTTGATTGGCTAATCTCACTTAACATAATGTTCTCCAGATCTGTCCATTTTCTTGCAGATGCTGTTATTTTGTTCTTCTTTATTGCTGAGTATAAATCCATTGGGTGTATTTCCCATAATTTTGTAATCCATTCATCTGTTGATGGACATCTAGGTTGGTTCCATAATTTGGCCACTGTGAATTGTGCTGCTATGAACATGGGTATGCATATATTACTGTTGTTTTCTAGTTTCAGTCCCTTTGGTATGATACCCAGTAGTGGTAGAGCCAGATCATATGGTGGATCCATTCCCAGTTTTCTGAGGAATCTCCACAATGATCTCCATAGTGGTTGAACTAGTTTGCAATCCCACCAACAGTGTAGAAGAGTCCCAGTTTCCCCACATCCTCACCAACATTTGTTGTTGTTTGACTTCTTAATGCTTGCCATTCTAATTGGGGTCAGATGAAATCTTAGAGTAGTTTTGATTTGCTTCTCCTTGATTGCTGATGATGTTGAACATTTTTTCATGTATCTATTGGCCATTTGTATCTCTTCTTTTGTGAAGTGTCTATTCATTTCAGTTGCCCACTTCTTGATCGGATTGTTTGTTTTCTTAGTGAAATGACTTTTAAGTTCTTTGTATATCCTAGATATTAGACCTCTGTCAGAGGGATAGCTTGCAAAGATCTTCTCCCATTCCATAGGCTTTCTCTTTAAACTCTTGATGATTTCCTTTGATGAGCAGAAGCTTTGTAGTTTAATGCTATCCCAATTATTAATTCTTGTTTTAATATCCTGTGCTTTGGAGGTCTTGTTGAGGAAGTTTCTACCTTTGCCTATATGATGGAGTGTTGGACCTATGACTTCTTCTAATAATTTCACAGTATCTGGTCTAACTTCCAAGTCTTTGATCCATCTCGAGTTGACTCTTGTGCAGGCTGAGAGGTAAAAATTCCGTTCCATTTTTCTACAGGTAGCTAACCAGTTTTCCCAGCACCATTTGTTGAAAAGAATCCTTTCTCCAATGTATGTGTTTGGGACCTTTGTCAAAAATCAATTGGCTATAAGTCTGTGGACTTGTTTCTGTATCTTCTATTCTGTTCCACTGGTCTATGTGTCTGTTTTTGTGCCAATACCATGCTGATTTTATTACTATAGCTCTGTAGTATTAATTTGTAGTCAGGAGTTGCCATGCCTCCTGCATGGTTCTTATTGCTGAGGATTGCTTTGGCTATTATGGGTCTTTTGTTTCTCCAGATGAAACTAATGACTGATTTTTCTAGCTCTGCGAAAAATGATGTTGGTATTTTGATAGGGAATGTATTGACTCTGTAGATTATTTTTGGCAGGGTGGTCATTTTGATAATATTTATTCTGCCTATCCAAGAGCAGGGAGATCTTTCCATCTTCTAAGATCTTCTTCGATTTCTTTCCTCAGTGTTCTGTAGTTTTCATTGTAGAGGTCTTTTTCCTCTTTGGTTATGTTTATTCCTAGGTATTGGATTGGTTTTGAAGTTATTGTGAATGGAATTGTTTTCTGGATTTCTTTCTCAGTGGATTCATGGTTGGCATATATGAAAGCCACTGACTTTTTTAGGTTGATCTTGTATATTGCTACTTTGCTGAATTTTTTAATCAGCTCTAGTAGACTTTTGGTTGAGTTCTTTGGGTCTTCTATATATAGAATCATATCATCTGCAAATAAAGATAATTTTAGTTCTTCTTTTCCTATTTGAATTCCTTTGATATCCTTCTCTTGTCTTATTGCTCTGGCAAGGACTGTGTTGAAAAGGAGTGGCAATAGTGGGCATCCTTGCCTTGTTCCTGATTTTAAGGGGAATTCTGGCAATTTTTCCCCATTCAATATGATGTTGGCTTTGGGTTTCTTATATATTGACTTAATGATGTTGAGGTATGTTCCTTCTATTCCGATTGTCTGTAGAGTTCTTAACATGAATGGGTGTTGAATTTTGTCAAATGCTTTTTCTGCATCTATTGAAATGATCATGTGATTTTTGTTTTTAGTTCGGTTTATGTGGTGGATAACATGTATTGCTTTGCGTATGTTGAACCAGCCTTGCTTTCCTGAGATGAAACCACTTAGTCATGGTGTACGATTTTCTCAATATGGTTTTGAATGCGCATGGTTAGTATTTTATTTAGAATTTTTGCGTCTATGTTCATTAATGATATTGGTCTGTAATTTTCTTTCCTTGAGGTATCTTTATTTCTCTTTGGTATTAATATGATGTTGGCCTCATAAAAAGAGTTTGGAAGAATTCCATCTCTTTCAATTTCACAGAATAGCTTGTCAAGTATTGGTTTTAGTTCATCTGTGAAGGTTTTGTAAAATTCAGCTGGAAAACCATCTAGACCTGGGCTTTTCATTGATGGAAGACTTTTTATTGCTGTTTCTATCTCTGTGCTTGCTATTGGTTGATTCAGTTTTTCGTATTCTCTTGGTTCAATTTGGGTAGGTTGTATGTGTCTAGAAATCTTTCGACCTCTTCCATGTTTTCCATTTTATTGGAATATAAATTTTCAAAGTAGCTTCTTATGATCCTCTGGATTTTTCCTCTATCTGTGGTGATGTCCCCTTTTTCATTTCTGATTTTGGTAATTTGGATTAATTCTCTCCTTCTTTTGGTTAGTTTAGCTAGTGGTTTGTCAACCTTGTTAATCTTCTCAAAGAACCACCTTCTTGTTTTGTTGATTCTTTGTATTGTTTTTTTATTTTCTATTTCATTAATTTCTGCTCTGATTTTAGTTATCTCCTTCTACTGGCTTTGGGCTGCAATTGTTCCTGTTTTTCAATACCCTTGAGGTGTGTCATTAGGTTATTTATTTGGATGTTTTCTGTTTTTCTTATGTGGGCACTCAGTGCTATAAATTTTCCTCTTAACACTGCTTTCAAGGTTTCCCACAGATTTTGATATGTCATGTCTCTATTTTCATTTAATTCCAGGAATTTTTTTTATTTCTCCCCTTATTTCTTTCCTGATCCAGTCCTCATTCAGGAGTGTATCGTTCAGTCTCCATATACTTATGTGATTACTTTTTGTCTTCCTGTTGTTAGTTTCCAGTTTCAATCCATTTCCAGTTTCAATCTGAGAAGATGCAGGGAATTATATCACATCTTTTGAATTTGCTGGTGCTTGCTTTGTGACCCAGTATGTTGTCTATTTTGGAGAATGTTCTGTGGGCAGCTGAGAAAAATGTGTATTCAGGTGTTGTTGGTTAAAATAATCTGTATGTGTCTATTAGATCCATTTGGTCTATAGTTTTCTTTAGGTCTGAGCAATCTTTATTCATCTTTTGTCCAGAAGATCGATCTAGAAGTGTGAGTGGTGTGTTGAAGTCTCCCAATATTATTGTGTTTGGGTCTATTTGGGACCTGATGTCCCAAATACTTTGTTTTATGAATGTGGGTGTGCCCACATTTGGGGCATAAATGTTTACTATTTTTATATCTTCTTGTTGGATGGTTCCTTTTATTAATAAGAAGTGACCATCTTTGTCCCTTCTGATGTGTTTTAACTTAAAGTCTGTTTTGTCTGATATAAGTGTTGCTATCCCTGCTTGTTTTCGATCTCCATTTGAATGGTATATCTTTTTCCATCCTTTTAGCTTAAGTGTATGAGTATCTTTGGCTAGAAGGTGAGTTTCTTGTAGACAGCTTATAGTTGGGTTATGCTTTTTGATCCACATTGCCAGTCTGTGCCTTTTAATTGGGGAGTTGAGTCCTTTGACATTCAGTGTTATTACAGAAATATAATTTTTGTTTCCTATCATTTTTAGTTTTATTTTCTATTTGTTGTAGTGACAAATCTTGTTTAGTTGCCTACCTGGTGGAGTTCACCTCTCCTGTGGTTCTGAAAATTGCTTGTTTTTCCTTCTTTGTGGTTTATTTCTTTTAGGATTTTCTCTAGTGTTGGCTTGGTCCTCATGAATTCTTTAAATGTTTGTTTATCATGGAACATTTTTATTTCTCCATCAATTTTAAATGATAGCTTTGCTAGACATTTCAGTCTTGGTTGGAAGTTGTTTTCTTCCAGGGTACAGAGTACTTCATACAAATCCCTCCTGGCATTCCTGACTTGGGTTGAGAAGTCTGGGGTGATTTTTATTGTTTTACCCCTGTATGTCACCCGATCTTTTGTTCTTGCTGTGTTGAGAATTCTTTCTTTAACCTCTATGTTAGTCATTTTAATTATTATGTGGCGGGGGAGGTCCTTTTTTGGACCTGTCTTAACGGTGTTCTATATGTCTCCTGTATGTGTATATCCAAATCTTTTTCTATGTTCGGAAAATTCTCTGAAATTATTTCTTTGAAGAGGTTTCTTATACCCTTGATCTGTGCTTCTAAACCTTCTTCAGTGCTTTTTATCCTTAGATTAGGACATCTTGCATTGGACTGTATTTCTTGAATGGCCATGGTTTGTTGTTGTAATATCTTCTGTATATCATTGACTGTGTTGTCAGTTTTGAATGAGCTGTCTTCCAGGAGTGATACTCTATTTTCCATATGGTCAAGCCTACTAGAGTTGGTTTCTAGTGCAGTCTTTAATTCATTTATTGATTCCTTCATTTCGTTCAGAGCTTCTTTCTAATTCTTCCTTAGATCCTCAACTTCTTCCTTCATCCCCTCTACACTTTCTTTGAGGCCTTTCATCAATCTGAAGATCAAAATTCGGAATTCTCCGTCTTGCATTTCCTACAGGTCAGAGTCAGTGATCTCACTTGTTGATGCTTTGTGGGTGTTTCTTGTTTCCTCACTGTTTCATTCTTGTATTTTCAGTGTTTTCCATTTTGTGTTTCTCTTTCCTCCACATCATCTTCCTTTCTGTGTATGAGACCTCTTGATGGTTCCTGTAGTCCCAATTGGGTCAGTACACTGCAGGCTGTGAATCCCTCTTGTCTGGTTGGCTAGGGCGTGGTATTGTGTGTGAAGGGGTACGCAGGGTCCAGAGCATGGGTGTTGGCACGTGAGGAGCACTTTGAGGCATGACGTTGGTTGCGGGAACTGAGGTGTGGGTGACAGTGCTGGAAGGTGCCCTGTTTCTGAGGTGCGGGTGCTGGGGGTCGCCCGGGCCCCTATGAATGTACGTGTGCTCTGGGTCTCAGGCAGTGTTCCCAGAGGGTGTCTGGGCTCTGATGTACTGCGCTGAGAATTTTGAATGGGCCCGTGGGAGGTGCAGGCTCCGGGTATCATGTAGTGTCGCCTAGGGGTCCACAAGCTCTGAGGCGCAGCACAGAGTATCTTCCGTGGGTCCCAGGGTGGAGCGTGTGCTCCTAGATCTCAGGTGGCAAAGCTGGGGTGTGCCCTGACTCAGAGACACCTCGGAGAGTTGTGCGGGTCTTGGGTGGTGGCGCTGGAGGGTATCCAGGCTCTGAAGCGTGGCACAGAGGCTTCCGTCCAGGAGAGAGGGGTGCTCTGGGTCTCAGGTGGCTGCACCAGTGTCCAAGGCAGGGCATGGAAGGCCGCCCGGGACACGCAGGAGGTAGCGGGGGTCTTAGGCTCGGTGTGGAGGGCCTGGTGATGCGGGGTGATGCCGAGGTCTGGTACCTGTCACAGACACCGCTGAGGTGACTCCGAGGCCCCGGACAGGCGCAGAGGCTGCCGAGGTGACGCGCGGGGATGCCATGGTCTGGTACCTGGCACAGAGGCCACCGAGGTGACTCCGAGGCCTGGGGCGCACGCAGAGGCCGCTGAGGTGATGTGGGGGGGACGCCAAGGCCCAGGGCAGGCGCAGAGGCTGCCGAGGTGACACGCAAAGACGCCGATGTCTGGTACCTGGCCCAGAGGCTGCTGAAATGACGCCAAGGCCTGAGGCAGGCACAGTGGCTGCCGGAGTGACACTGAGGCCTGGGGTGGGCGCAGAGGCCGCCAGAGTGATGCGGGGGGGGCGGACGCCAAGGCTCGGGATGGGCGCTGAGGCTGCCGGAGTGACGTGCGGGGACGACAAGGTCTGGTACCTTGCGCAGAGGCCGCCGAGGTGATGCCGAAGCCTGAGGCAGGCGCAGAGGCCGCCAGGGTGACACAGGGGATATGCCGAGGCCCAGGGTGGGCGCAAAGGCTGCTGGGGTGACGCACGGGGATTCCGAGGTCTGGTACCTGGTACAGAGGCCGCCAAGGCGACGCCGAGACCTAGTACCTGGCACAGAGGCTGCCGAGGTGACGCCGAGGTCTGGGGTGGTCGCAGAGCCCGCCGGGGTGACGCGGGAGGGGGGACGCCGAGGCCTGGGGCGGGTGCAGAGGCTGCTGGGGTGACGCGCAGGGACGCCGAGGTCTGGTACCTTGTGCAGAGGCCGCCGAGGTGACGCTGAGGCCTGAGGCAAGCACAAAGGCCGCTGGAGTGACTCCTAGGCCTCAATATATTAATTTTTCTTTCATTCATTGTGCTTATGTTGTATCTAAAAACTTATCACTAAATTCAGCATCACTAGGTTATTGCTCAATTTTTCTATTAGAGATTTTCACATTTTACAAAGTCCATGTCTAAGTCATTGTTATAATTTTTGTATTTCTTCTTTATAGAGCTAGTTTACTAAGAATGATTTTATAATTATAAAAAGAGGTGAATTGTACTAAATAAACTTTCTTAATCAATATATTCCTCTTTTGCCTGTAAATGTGGTGAATTGTATAGATGTACTACTGTTGTCACTCTGGATAGGAATAGCTCATGTATGATTTTATTGTGTGAAAGCAGATTTAATTTTCAATTTATCATTATATTTTTAGTATCATGAATTAAATTTTCCTCATTAAATGCATTGGAATCTGTCCTTTCCATATTACTCCTTAAAGGATTTTGTATAGAACTTTATCTAGGGGTATCCATTTGTTGGCAGACTTTTAACCACTGAGTTATTTTTTGATCATTAGAAATCTTTTCAATGGTTATATTTTGGGATAAACATTGTTAAATAATATTTTTCTATACTATTTATTTATGAAGAGAGAGGAAGAAAGAAGAAAAGGGGAAGAAAGAAATTACTTTCTTCATAGCATAAACATAATTAGGTCAGATACTACTTCATATTTCAGATGAAAGGAAAGAACTTAGGTTGTCTTAGTCTTGCAGAGGGTATATGGAATGCACACTAGCTTACATAACTCTAACTTGTGGTGCTTGCAGCATGGTTTCATAAGTAAATGATTACCTCCTTTTCACAGATCAGAGAAAAAGGATACCTAGACTGATAAGTGATTATCATAATGGCCCTCAGTAAATAATAAAATCTTCTAGTGTCTATACACATTTGCAATGTATCAGTTACGAGTACTCTCATCAATAAATAATCATTCATACTCTTGAATCTAGACTCATCCTTAGACTCATTTTAACCAATATGATATAACAGAGGAGATGTGTGATGTTTGGAGCCTAGCACTCAAGAGCCCTTGAAGCTTCTGTTGCTGTGTTCTTAGAAACTTGAGAATACTAAATGTGAAGTCAAGAATAAGTTACCAGAGGATGAGAAGCCATATGGCAGAAACTGGAGGCATCCAGCAGGAGTGAGCTTGGGCCTTCCTGCTCAGCCCATACATCAGGTGACTAATAACTTGGTGAGTTTTCAGCCTCATTACAATGCTGACAACTATGTCTTTTTTTTAAATAGATCATCATCTCATAAATCCACAAATTTAGCCATTTTCCCATATTTCCCAAAGCCACATGCACTATAGATGTTTCTTTAGCCCTTTCAGAGCATCCTCATGTAGAGATCTGTGAATTTCCTCTTTTTCTTTCTAGATGTACATCACAGCATTGATTCATTAACATTGAATTCACAGCCTAAGACACTAATACCTGTAAAATGCTTTTCTAACAAACATCATACTTTTCCATGAAACCCATTACAGTATTCTTGTGCTTAGGAACATTAGGCAGCACCTTGGTACTACTCTTGCAGACAATTTTATATGGTGAATTCACCAAATGAAAGAACAAATGTGAGAAGTGCAGCAACAAATAGATCTCAGAGTAGACCCTCATTTTGACTATGAAGCCTGAAACAAAAAGCCTGTTGTCACCTTGTTCTACCTCAGATGGGAATACGCATATCAGGTGACTTGAAAATTTGCCACTCTGGACATGTACACAAATGACTGCAAAAAAGGCCTTGAATATTGGTTGGAAACTTACAAATAAATTTTAGTGATGGATTGAATTTATAAATATTCAATCTGTGAATAATGAGGACTGACTGGATATGGCTTATATATGTGTGCACTTGTATATTGAAATTTTACTTTACAAAGTGATGAAGTATTATAGTTGTTGGATGCATTATTCCCAGCTGAAGTGGATCAAGGTAATGCTCTAACCTCAGGTACCAGCTCTCTTTGCAGAGATTATCTGAGGATGGAGACAGTCGTGGAAAGTGCAGGGGAGTGCAAGATGACCTGGTTTTAAGGCTGGTTAGATTATGTTGAAAACCCAGCTCTGGCACCTGGCAGTGGGTACTGTAGGAAAAACACATAAAACTTCTAAACCTCATGTTCTTTTTTATAAAATGAAGAAAATAGAATCTACTAGAGTGAGGTCTTTTTAGGATTAAAGATCATAGTCAATGTGATAACTATATCTATATATCTATATCCATTTATCTATCTAACCTATACTGTATGGGCCTATCTATAGATAGAATATATAGAGAACTATCCATTTATTTATTTCTATTCATGTTTTCCCCTGGAAACAGTAATTTGGCATTCATTAACTTTATGTTCACAGAATCTTTATAGACCATAACTGTGAATAATGAGAATTAACTGTTTTATATTTTAAAACATATATTACATACAGATAATTATATACATTTATTATCCATATGTTCAAGTACGTGAGTGTGTTTACAGACCACATTGATAAAATATATTATATGTGTACAGTGCAATACTATTTAGCTGAAAAAAGGTATAGAATACTGACACATGCTCAAAAACATTATGGCCAGTCAAAGCAGTCAGCAACAACTCCTCATAATTTATGATTCTGTTTATAGGGAATGATCAGAAAAGGCAAATTTAAAGAGAAAAACTAGGTTAATAGATGACTGGGACTGGAGGTGGGAATGGAGATTAGTTGTAAATGGGCATGAAGGTTCTTATGGAAGGGATGGAATGCTCTAAGACAATTATCTGTTTTAGTTCACAAAGATTATTTCACTTGGGTTTCTGAACTATATTATTTATTGCCATGGTATGCATCTTTTTCCTTTCAGGTTTTCTACATGACTATTTCTTATTATTTGTGTGTTTAATGACAAAGTCATTATAGATCTTTCAAAGCAGAACACATATCTAAAGATTACAATGCTTTATCATCTCATTCAAGTTCCAGTTCATTCAATACCATGACCTACTCTGTGCTGACCATATAATACTAATGACTACCCATGGAATGCTAAGGAAATAAACAAAAATAACAGGTTTTGAAATGGTAAAACATAGTGCCTATCTTCTTGTAGTTTATTGATAGAGAGTTCTCTTTATTCTGGGTTAGTCTAGAATGGCTCATTGCTCAAGAAATTGGCATAATCTCTTCAAATCCTTTCTGGAGTACACATATGTTTTGGCAAAATTATAAGTTTTCTCTCCACTTACTTTATCATTTGGGAAATGAAATGGACTGAAAAAAATATATTCACACCATAGATTTTTCATTCATTGATTTTCCACCACTGATCCTAAGTAAAAACATTTCAAGCTTTCTGTGTTTCTCCATAATAAAACTGGTATAGGTTGTGAAGTGACTAAGTTGATTCTTGGGCCTCATAACTATTAGGGTATTTGTAAAGGTGAAGTCTTCATGGTTATGTTTGGACTCAAAGCACTATTTGGATAAGCAAGCAGGATGCTGCCATAGCTCTGACTTACTAAGATTCTAAGAATTTGTCTAATGCTTCTTTCCACAAACAAACATATAGAAGTTCTTCTATTCCTGAGAATTACTATTTGCTCATTAAGCCTGCCTAAGACTGGTAAGTGGCAGGTTTGTTGAGACTGCTTATTTTATAAACACAGAAGATAGAATAAATGAATCTAATTACTTTTAAAAATGAGAAAGATTCAGCCAATGTTATTTATCTTAAAATGCCACAAAACAGAATCCATTATGATGATATGCTATTTTAATTTCCTTGGAAATCCTTGTTGATATTCAGATCAACATTCAGGGAAATCACTGTGAGTCATATTTAGTTTTAAAGAATTGCACAAATCCTAAGTAGGATTATCATCCTGCTATTATGCCTTGGGAAAGTTCTGCTTGTGTCGTATAATTGCTTTTTTTCTATGGTTTTTCTATTTCAAAATTTTCTCTCTGACATCATATCTGAACATCTCCTGCTCAGTAATAATGACCTTTGTTTCAGGAAATTCATGAGATTTTCACAACATGAAATAGCTTCTAATGGAGTTATTTTCTTTCTGTCCATTAATATCTACAGTGCACAATGGGATGTGAGAGGAGGGTGACTAATGCAATCTGGTGTTGTGGAGGTAAAGTTATTGAAGGAAGTTATATGTGAGATGAATGTTAATCAATAAAGAACTCAAAGGGGTGAGTACAAGACCAAAGCTGAAAATACAAATAGGCTGGAAGCAGTGTGATGTACTAGAAACAACAAAGAATTTTTTGATGTGGTACTGGGCATTGAACCCAGGGGCATTCTACCTCCAAGATACACCCCCAGTCCTTTTTATTTCTTTATTTTAAACAGGGTCTCACTAGGTTGCTGAGAGTCTTGCTAAATTGCTTAGGCTGGTTTTGAATCTGTGATCCTTCTCTCTTATCCTTCCAAGTACTGGGATTACAGATGTGCATGACCACACCTAGCTACAAAAAAGAATTTAAATTGCTTTAGTTTGAATGAAAAGTTAAAATAATTTGTAGAAAAAGGAAAAAAAAGAAAAGAAAACTGCCGATGTCTGTATTAACATGTTTGTAATTTATACTTTTAACACCTACTTGATAAAGAGCTTTTTAAATGCTTTAATCATTTCTGAAATTGTAACATTGCCTCTTTATTCATATATTTGCCAGTGTGATACATTTTGAGAAATATCAGAACATGAGAAAACATATTTAGAAGATAAAATAATGATAGTAATATTATTTTCATCCCATTAATCTTTAACATTTAGTAATATTAATAGCATTATAAATTTGTGTGTCACAGTATTCAGGAATGTATGAAAAGACACACAAGCATACAACATTACACAGATATTTTTAATTTTTCATACTTTTGATATCATAAGTGTCCCACTTTTATAGTTTATAAGTAAAGCAAGGCAAATGTTTTAAATAAATGCAAATAAGATAATTGAAGCAGAACATTACCCAGAGATTGTATTCTAAAGTTTGTGCATTTAATCACTAGATTAAAATGTGCATGTATGTCTCTATCACCCTGAACTTCATCAAGATTTATGATTAAAATGAACCAAAAAAATTCAATCTCAAAGACACATAACTGTAATTTTGAAAAAGAAGAGGGTATACTTACCATAGATCATTAGGATATTTGTATTCTCTACAGCTGACAAAAAATAAGTAATTTGTGGTTTCATGGGAGAAAAATATTTCAACATGATTTTTTTGGTTTTTCATTCAGATAGAGACAGACAGCAGGAAGTTTTGTCACTAGCATGAAATTATTGAGAGAGTTCTTTAGGGTTGAAATATTGATTTGTAATGTACTGTCATAAAGGCAGAATTTTGGAAAGTTCCTTAGGTGTTCAAATATTGAAATCATCTAAGAAAAGCATTTATTCTGAGATTTAAAACAATGGTCAACCTTTTAAAATCTTACTCCTATAATTAAAGAACACTCTTCTATCATATATCTATGGTGACCCACCAAAATGCATCTAAAACATAACTGACATCAAGATAATCAAATTAACACAGTGTGGACACCACCAAGTTAAAAAAGTGAAAAGGTCTCCCATCCAACGTGGTGGCGCACGCTTGTAATCCCAGTACTTTGGGAAGCGGAGACCGGAGGATCCGGGTTTGGGGCCAGCCTCAGCGCTCTCTCTCTCTCTCTCTCTCTCTCTCTCTCACTCTCTCTCTTGTCTTCTCTCTCTCTCTCTCCTTAGTGAGGCCCTCCGCAACTTCGTGAGACCCGGTTTCAAAATAAAGTATAAAAAATAGGGCCGGGGGCGTAGCGCGGAGGTAGAACGCCCCTGCGTTCAATCCCCGGTACCGAAAAAAAAAAAAAAAAAAAAAAAAAAGTGAAAAGGTGAGGAATGTAATGAATTGGGTGTTTTATTGTGGACAGAAGATCCTGCTGATAAACAGTCTGAAAAAAATAATTTAAAAGGAAAAGTATGAAATGAGAAAGTATATATGACACTGATATAAAAACTAAAGCAGGTTGCTGCATTATTCTTTAGAATTTTATAACACTACCACAAAAAATCCAGTTAAAAAGTGTTTTTGTCAAGCCAGGCATGGTGGAACACACCTGTAATCTCAGTACTTGGGAGTCTGAGACAAGAGGATCACAGATTTGAGGCCAGTCTTAGCAACTTAGTGAGACTCTGTTTCAAAATAAATCATAAAATAGGGCTCAGGATGTAGCCTGGAGGTAAAATGCCCCTGGGTTCAATCCCCAGTTCCAGTACAAAAAAAATGTTTTTGTCACATGCTCTCTTAATCAGCTTTTCAGTACTGTGACCATACTAACTGACTAGAACAACTTCAAGGTGGAAAAGTTTATTTTAGCTCATGGTTTCAGATGTTTGTGTCCATGGTTGGCAGACTCCATTGCTCTGGACCTGAGATGAGAATATGATATGCTAGAATATCATTATGGAAAGGTGTGGCAGAGGAAAGCTGCTCAACTCATGACAGCCTGAAAGAAGAGAAAGAGAGAGAGAGAGAGAGAGAGAGGGGCCAGAGTGAAGATAAACTAAACTCTTCCGGAGCAGCCCTCAGTGACATAGATCCTCAAAAGAGGTCCCATCTCCCAGTGGCCCACCCATCCACAAATGGGCTAATCTACTGATGAAGTCAGATCCCTCATGATCCAATCAGTTCTTAAAGCTCTATGTCTAAGCACATGATATTTTGGTGGACATTCCATATCCATATCATAACCCATTTCTATTGGCCTATCAACAGTGAATGTCAGATACAAAGAAAATTCATGCATTTATTACTATGTAATGATACCTGCTATCATTATAAGAAAATGACCAGATGCTAGAAAACAATATTAGAGAAAAGAGAAATAAAAAAATAATTTAATTTGTATTCTAAAATATTTGACATTACTAAAAATCTTATTTCTATTCCATGTTAGATAAAACTAGATTAGGTTTGATTAATTTAACATGAGAGAATAATACTAATATAATTTAAAGAAATTAATATTCAATGACTTAACAAGTAATAATTATATGCCGTTTACTGTTTCAGGAGCTGGTGATGTACAGGCAAAAATTACATTCTAATGTCAGATGCTGATATTAACCAAATGAATAAATAAATACACTTTCAGTCACAATTTTTTTTGTGTGTGTGTGTGGTGCTGGGGATTGAACCCAGGGACATTCTACCTCTGACCTATTTTATTTTCTATTTGGAAACAAAGTGTCACTAAGTTGCTGAGAACCTTGATAAGTTGCTGAGACTGGCTTTGAACCTGTGATTCTCCTCCCTTAGCATCCTAAATACTTGGGATTACAGACACATGCCACCACACCGGCCTCAACATAATTATAAGTAAGAAAAATAAAACAGAGTAAGGAGGATAAAAGGTGCCAAAGGGGAGGAGGTGTTGCTCTTTTATACAGGATAAAGTTGGTCATATCAAGAAAAGGACCTTTAAAGGGAGATGTGAATTGAACAGAACTATAGCAGAGTTCCCCAGAAAATAGAGAACAACAGACCAAAAATTACAGTATGAAAAAAGAAGAAAAAAAGCAAATTCAAAGTGGATGGTATAAAAAAAGTGGAAACGAAGTAGAATATAAGATTATATTAGAAGCAAGACATCATGGTAACTTTTTTTCCATTTTATGCTGAATGAGAGGAAAATTTATTGGAGAACATGGATCAAAGGAATGAAATGGCCTGTATATTTAAATAGGATCATTCTCGCTGCCTCTTGGGAAATAGAGCACAAAGGGACAAAGATGAAAGGAGAACACACTTGCAAAGATGTTGGAAGATTTCAGCAATGGGTGAAACCTGAGTGGTGGTGGGACAGTTTCTGAGAATAGACACATTTGAAAACATTTTAAAAGCTAATAAATATTTGTGGAATTCATTTAGGTAAAGCAAATACAATTTAGATTTTTATCTGTCACAGAAGAAAAGCAGTTAAATTTTTTCAAAATAATGGGCCTTAGCAGAAAATGAGTGAAGTTGCCATTTATTAAGACAAAAACAAAGAAGGGGTGAGTTCAAGAAAGAGAGAAACCATGAGTTCCATTATGTCATAAGTGAAGCTTAATTTACTTTGTGACACCTAAGGAGGGAATTTGAATAGGATTTTAGAGATACAGATCTGGAGTTCAGGGGAGAGAGTAGATCTGAAAATAGAAATACTGTCTTATGTGTGGATTATTTAATACCACAGGGACAGATGTTATCCAAGCAGCAAGTATGGACAGAAGTGATCTCAGACAAAAGCCTAGGTGAATACAATGTTTAGATAAGAAAGAAATAGCAAAAACAAAAAGAGAAAGGGAACTGAGAAGATTAGAAGTTCATAATTGTAAAATAATAATTTAGCTGGGTATGGTGGTACACACCTGTAATCCCAGTATTTGGGAGGCTGAGACAGGAGGATCACAGGTTCAAGACCAGCCTCAGTAACTTAGCGAAACTATCAGTAACCTAGCCAGACTCTGCTTCAAAAGAGAAATAAAAAGGGCTGGGGGTATAACTCAGAGGTAGAATGTCCCTGGGTTCAATCCTCAGTACCACTAATAAATAAATAAAATAATAATTTATGAAATAATTGCCAAATAATTATTTTTAAAGCCCATGATTCCTGTCCCCTTTTTAATTTCTACTTCAAGTATGCATGAGATTTGGCCAGGAAATAATACCCATTCTTTTATATCAAGTTCTCTTAGCAAGTCACATTACCTCTGAGACTACATATCTAGTTTCACTTACCAACGATCCTTCTAGCTAAGTGTGGGGCCATAACCAAATTCTGGCCAAAATTATATAAGACAATGTGTCTGCTGTCAACTCCTTCAAGAGATAATTGCCTTTTCTTCTTTGTCCCAACAATCTGATACCTATAAAATTGGTACAAAATATTGGTTTAGAACCAAGTTTTGAGGTTGGTGGAGTGGTAAGCTGTGGTGACCTGGGTCACTGGGAAATTCCTAGAACAGTCACCATTCTAAATCTGGACTACATAGCTCCAGATTGATTAAGATGATAAAAAAAATCAAAATAAACCTCCAACCTGTTTACGCCACTCTTCTGCTTGATTTAATTTACTCATAGCCAGCCTCATTCTAAAATTTTAGGGATAATTGAAGGTAATCATTGCTTGTACAAACTAGGAAAACAAATTTCCTTCTCAAAGATTAAGCACGAGAATTACACAATGAATTTTAGTCCAAAGTAAATGTTAATAGAGATGTCTTATGAGAACTGGAATATTAAGAATGAAAACAATAGCCTGGTGCAGAAGTGCACACCTGTAATCCCAGTACTTTGGAGTCTGAGACAGGAGGATTGTAGGTTTAAGGCCACACTCAGCAACTTAATAAGACTCTCAGCAACATAGTGAGACCCTGTTTTGTTTTGTTTTGTTTTTTTAAAGAGCTGGTGGTGTAGCTCAGAAGAATGCTCCTGGGTTCAGCTTCCAATAATCCCTTCCCCCAATAAAACAACAAAAACAATTATGATGGCAACTATTTCTATCAATTGAGGAGCAGCCAAAAGGCAGTGTTGCATAGTGATTAAGATCATACATTGCTCTATGCTAAATTTAGAAAAGGGTGAATCAATTTTATATTTCACATATATGTAAGTAAGATATTTTAAAAATTTAGTCTTATTATTGGTATAACAGAGTTTTATAACAACTATCAAATGAAAAAAAATCTAAATCATCTATTTTTTTCTATCTACCTATTTACTTACCTAATCTGTCTATTGTCCTTAGCACAATCCCTGGAATTCAATAGACCAAATCAATGGAAATTGCTGTTATTTGTATTACACTTTGTTATTTTGGGTTACTTTTATAAAAACACTATAATATTAAAATTTTTATCTCATAGGCTATATCAAGATCTAAATTATAATGACTTGCATATTGAATAACCAATATAATTATTATTAAATTTAAAAGTCCTCTTTTCTTTTCTTTTCTTTTCTTTTTTTTCTTTTCTTTTCTTTTCTTATCTTTTCTTTTCTTTTCTTTCTTTCTTTCTTTCTTTTTTTTTTTT
>PVJS01001349.1:0-81595 GCA_004027185.1 Glis glis | reverse complement strand
CTCTGATCTCCGCCTCCCAAAGTACTGGGAGTACAAGTGTGCGCCACCACGCCTGGCCCTCTATTATTTTTAATGTTTTTATTGGTGCATTGTAGTCTAACATCACAGTGAGTATCAGTTTGGTGTTAACATACATGCACACACCTCTTGGTGTCCCTTCCCCCACTTGCTCCCCCACATGAAGCACTGAGAATGATGTTGGTATAATCTCATATATACACATTGTTTATGATAGTAATTCCATAGATTCACTTCTATCTTGCCCTTCCCCTTCCCTTACACCCCTTCCCTTTCACTACTGAGGGTTCTCTGTTGTCATTGGAGTCCCTTTTGTGTCCCCACTAATCCCTAGGTTGTGCATATCAATGGAAACATATGTCCCTTCTTTTTTGTGATTGGCTAATCTCAATTAACATAATTTTCTCCAGATATTTCCATTTTCTTGCAAATGCTGTTATTTTGTTCTTCTTTATTGCTGAGTAGAATTCCATTGTGTGCATTTCCCATAATTTTGTAATCCATTCATCTGTTGATGGACATCTAGGTTGGTTCCATAATTTGGCCACTGTGAATTGTGCTGCTATGAACATAGGTATGCATATATTACTGTTGTTTTCTAGTTTCAATCCCTTTGGTATGATACCCAGTAGTGGTAGAGCCAGATCATATGGTGGATCCATTCCCAGTTTTCTGAGGAATCTCCACAATGATCTCCATAGTGGTTGAACTAGTTTGCAATCCCACCAACAGTGTAGAAGAGTCCCAATTTCCCCATATCCTTGCCAAAATTTGTTGTTTGACTTCTTAATGTTTGCCATTCTAATTGGGGTCAGATGAAATCTTAGAGTAGTTTTGATTTGCTTCTCCCTGATTGCTAATGATGTTGAACATTTTTTCATGTATCTATTGGCTACTTGTATCTCTTCTTTTGTGAAGTGTCTATTCATTTCAGTTGCCCACTTCTTGATCGGATTACTTGTTTTTTTAGTGTAAAGTCTTCTAAGTTCTTTGTATATCCTAGATATTAGACCTCTGTCAGAGGGATAGCTTGCAAAGATCTTCTCCCATTCCATAGGCTTTCTCTTTAAACTCTTGATGATTTCCTTTGATGAGCAGAATCTTTGTAGTTTAATGCTATCCTAATTATTACTTCTTGTTTTAATTTCCTGTGCTCTGGAGGTCTTGTTGAGGAAGTTTCTACCTGTGCCTATATGATGGAGTGTTGGACCTATGACTTCTTCTAATAATTTCACAGTCTCTGGTCTAACTTCCAAGTCTTTGATCCATCCCGAGTTGACTCTTGTGCAGGCTGAGAGGTAAGAATTCAGCTCCATTTTTCTACAGGTAGATAACCAGTTTTCCCAGCACCATTTGTTGAAAAGAATCCTTTCTCCAATGTATGTGTTTGGCACCTTTGTCAAAAATCAATTGGCTATAAGTCTGTGGACTTGTTTCTGTATCTTCTATTCTGTTCCACTGGTCTATGTGTCTGTTTTTGTGCCAATACCATGCTGATTTTATTACTATAGCTCTGTAGTATAATTCAAAGTCAGGGATTGTGATGCCTCCTGCATGGTTCTTATTGCTGAGGATTGCTTTGGCTATTCTGGGTCTTTTGTTTCTCCAAATGAAACTAATGACTGATTTTTCTAGCTCTGCGAAAAATGATGTTGGTATTTTGATAGGGAATGCATTGACTCTGTAGATCATTTTTGGCAGGATGGTCATTTTGATAATATTTATTCTGCCTATCAAAGAGCAGGGGAGATCTTTCCATCTTCTAAGATCTTCTTCGATTTCTTTCTTCAGTGTTCTATAGTTTTCATTGTAGAGGTCTTTTACCTCTTTGGTTAAGTTTATTCCTAGGTATTTGATTGGTTTTAAAGTTATTGTGAATGGAATTGTTTTCTGGATTTCTTAGTGGATTTGTGGTTGGCATATATGAAAGCCACTGGCTTTTTTAGGTTGATCTTGTATATTGCTACTTTGCTGAATTTCTTAATCAGCTCTAGTAGACTTTTGGTTGAGTTCTTTGGGTCTTCTAGTTATAGGATCATATCGTCTGTAAATAAAGATAATTTAGGTAGGTTGTATATATCTAGAAATCTTTTGACCTGTTCCATGTTTTCCATTTTATTGGAATATAAGTTTTCAAAGTAGTTTCTTATGATCCTCTGGATTTCTCCACTATCTGTGGTGATATCCCCTTTTTCATTTCTGATTTTGGTAATTTGTGTTTATTCTCTCTTTCTTTTGGTTAGATTAGCTGGTTTGTCAATCTTGTTAATCTTCTCAAGGAACCAGCTTCTTGTTTTGTTGATTCTTTTTATTGTTATTTTATTTCCTATTTCATTAATTTCTGCTCTGATTTTAGTTATCTCCTGTCTTCTACTGGCTTTGGGCTGTGATTGTTCCTAGTTCTCAAGATCCTTGAGGTGTGTCATTAGGTCATATATTTGGATGTTTTCTGTTTTTCTTATGTGGGCACTCAGTGCTATAAATTTTCCTCTTAACACTGCTTTCAAGGTTTCCCACAGATTTTGATATGTCGTGTCTCTATTTTCATTTAATTCCAGGAATTTGTTTTATTTCTCCCCTTATTTCTTTCCGGATCCAGTCCTCATTCAGGAGTGTATCATTCAGTCTCCATGTACTTATGTGATTACTTTTTGTCTCCCTGTTGTTAGTTTCCAGTTTCAATCCATTGTGATCTGAGAAGATGCAGGGAATTATATCACATCTTTTGAATTTGCTGGTGATTGCTTTGTGACCCAGTATGTTGTCTATTTTGGAGAATTTTCCATGGGCAGCTGAGAAAAATGTGTATTCAGGTGTTGTTGGTTGAAATAATCTGTATGTGTCTATTAGATCCATTTGGTCTATAGTTTTCTTTAGGTCTGAGCAATCTTTATTCATCTTTTGTCCAGAAGATCGATCTAGAAGTGTGAGTGGTGTGTTGAAGTCTCCCAATATTATTGTGTTTGGATCTATTTGGGACCTGATATCCCGAAGACTTTGTTTTATGAATGTGGGTGTGCCCACATTTGGGGCATAAATGTTTACTATTTTTATATCTTCTTGTTGGATGGTTCCTTTTATTAATAAGAAGTGACCCTCTTTATCTCTTCCAATGTGTTTTAGCTTAAAGTCTGTTTTGTCTGATATAAGTGTTGCTATCCCTGCTTGTTTTCGATCTCCATTTGAATGGTATGTCTTTTTCCATTCTTTTACCTTTATTGTGTGAGTATCTTTGGCTAGAAGGTGAGTTTCTTGTAGACACCTTATAGTTGGGTTATGCTTTTTGATCCACATTGCCAGTCTGTGCCTTTTAATTGGGGAGTTGAGTCCTTTGACATTCAGTGTTATTACAGAAATATAATTTTTGTTTCCTATCATTTTTAGTTTTATTTTCTATTTGTTGTAGTGACAAATCTTGTTTAGTTGCCTACCTAGTGGAGTTCACCTCTCCTGTGGTTCTGAAAATTGCTTGTTTTTCCTTCTTTGTGGTTTATTTCTTTTAGGATTTTCTCTAGTGTTGGCTTGGTCCTCATGAATTCTTTAAATGTTTGTTTATCATGGAACATTTTTATTTCTCCATCAATTTTAAATGATAGCTTTGCTAGATATTTCAGTCTTGGTTGGAAGTTGTTTTCTTCCAGGGTACGGAGTACTTCCTGGAAGTAATCCCTGCCAGAATCCCTCCTGGCATTCCTGACTTGGGTTGATAAGTCTGGGGTGATTTTTATTGTTTTGCCCCTGAATGTCACCTGTTCTTTTGTTCTTGCTGCTTTTAGGATTCTTTTTTTGGCCTCTATGTTAGTCATTTTAATTATTATGCGATGAGGGGAGGTCCTTCTTTGGTCCTGTCTTAACGGTGTTCTATATGTCTCCCGTATTTGTATATCCAAATCTTTCTCTATGTTTGGAAAATTCTCTGAAATTATTTCTTTGAAGAGGTTTCTTATACCCTTGATCTGTGCTTGTAAACCTTCTTCAATGCCTTTTATCCTTAGATTAGGACGTCTTGCATTGGCCTGTATTTCTTGAATGGCCAGGGTGTGTTGTAATATCTTCTGTATATCATTGACTGGGTTCTCAGTTTTGAATGAGCAGTCTTCCAGGAGCGATACCCTATTTTCCATGCGATCGAGCCTACTAGAGTTGGTTTCTAGTGCAGTCTTTAATTCATTTATTGATTCCTTCATTTCGTTCAGAGTTTCTTTCTGATTCTTCCTCAGAGCCTCAACTTCCACCTTCATCTCCTCTATGCTTTCTTTGAGGCTTTTCATCATTCTGAAGATCAAAATTTGGGATTCTCCATCTTGCATTTCCTGCAGGTCAGAGTCAGTGATCTCACTTGTTGATGCATTGTGGGTGGTCTTGTTCCTCACTGTTCTTCATTCTTGTATTTTCAGTGTTTTCCATTTTGTGTTTCTGTTGCCTCCACATCATCTTCCTTTCTGTGTATGAGACCTCTTGATGGTTCCTGTATACCCAATTGGGTCAGTATGCTGCAGGCTGTGGATCCCTCTTGTCTGGTTGGCGGAGCATGGTATTGTGTGTGGAGGGGTATGCAGGGTCTGGAGCTCAGGTGTAGGCATGTGAGGAGCACTTTCAGGCACGGTGTTGGGGGCGGGCACTGCGGCGCGGGTGACAGTGCTGGAAGGGGCCCTGTTTCTGAGGCACAGGTGCTGGGGGTTGCCCGGGCCCCTAGTGATGCACATGTGCTCTTGGGTAATATCTTGGGTAATGTTGCCAGAGGGTGCCTGGGCTCTGATGAGCTGCGCTGAGGATTTTGAACAGGCCTGTGGGAGGTGCAGGCTCTGGGTATTGAGTAGCGGCACCTAGGGGTGCACAGGCTCTGAAGCCTGGCACAGATTATTGTGTGTGGGTCCTAAGGGGGAGCGTGTGCTCCTAGATCTCAGGTGGCAGTGCCGGGGCATGCCCTGACTCAGAGACATCCTGGAGAGTCTCACAGGTCGGGTGGTGGTACCAGAAGGTATCTGGGCTCTGAAGCGTGGCACAGAGGCTCCCGCATGGGGGAGGGAGGTGCAGGCTCTGGGTCTCAGCTGGCTGTGCCAGAGTTCGAGGCAGGGCATGGAAGGCCACCCGGGACACACAGGAGTTCACTGGGGTCTGAGGCCGGGTGTGGAGGGCCCAGTGATGCGAGGAAATGCCGAGGCCCTGGGCGAGTGCAGAGGCCACCGAGGTGACACGGTAGGACCCCGAGGTCGGGTACCTGGTGCAGGGGCCACTGAGGTTACTCCAATGACCGGAGTGGGCACAAAGGCTGCCAGGGTGATGAGCGGGGACGCCGAGGTCTGGTACCGGGCCCAGAGGCCACCGAGGTGAAGCAGAAGCCTGGGGCGGGCGCAGAGGCTGCTGAGGTGACACGGGGGGGGGGTCGCCGAGGCCCGGGGCAGGTGCAGACGCTGCTGGTGTAATGCACGGGGATGCCGAGGTCTGGTACCTGGTGCAGAGGCTGCCGAGGTGACACCGAGGCCTGAGGTGGGCGTAGAGGCTGGTGGGGTGACACACAGGAATGCCAAGTTGTGGTACCTGGCTCAGAGGCCGCTGAGGTGATGCTGAGGCAGGGGTGGGTGCAGAGGCCACCAAGGAGACGCCGAGGCCTGGGGCAGACAAAGAGGTTGCCGGGGTGACATGCAGAGACACTGAGGTCTGGTACCTGGTGCAGAGGCTGCTGAGGTGATGCCGAGCGGCCTGGGGCAGGCACAAAGGTCGCTGAAGAGACGCTGAGGCCTGGGGCGGGTGCAGAGGCCGCCCAAAAGTTCTCTTTTCTTTAAATTTTTTTTCCCACATTACTAAAGAATACTTTCATCTTAGTGGAGTTAAACAGATTTTTTTCCAAAATTATGTGATATTCTGTGCAACACTTTCATTTTTAAAAGTAACTGAGGCACACTAAGTTTCTAGTGTAAAATTACATGGTAATTTGGTTCGGAGCTATAATGATAGGCTCTAACTACTTTGTAGTGAAACCTATTTATGTCCTATCACACACTTTCTCTTTTTTAACATATTTTGTGGAATGATCTTTTTTAATAAACATTTTTGTGCTAAGAAAATACAAAATGATTTGAGGTCATTTTACTCAGAGAGTTTACAACGTAGCTTTTACTTCATATTTTCACTCTTCTTAAGGCCTAAAGCTATTGGTTATAACATAGTGAAAAGGGATGTAAAATGTCTGCACTCCTCTAAATAACTGTCCTCACTGTGTATTGCATATGGTTTGCCAGAAGGGATTATTTTTAAGCTAAAGAAAGGTAGTGAATAATAGTGACAGTTCTAATTTTATTCCAATTTCACCTTCCATTAAAACTGTATGATTATATTTATAGGATTTAGAGGAATTGCCTTGCTGTAAAGAGGCTAACACCTTGACAGGTAGGCTCTGCCTGTGTTTGTCAGCTCTAACAACCATTCAGATGAATATGGGCTGTATAGAAGCCAATACATCACAATCTCTTTAAATCACTATTATTTCCACTGTATTTCTGCTTCAGGCGGCTACTAAAGCTTAGGAAACAAGGATCTTAAATACGTTGTGAACATGTTTATGATAGTTCAATGATTTTTGAAGTCTTCTTTCATTCCATGATCTGACCGAGTAATACAGATATCCCAAATCTAATATTCTGATTGAAAACACTTGATGTTTAATATTTCTTCTTCCACAAAGAGATAAATGCACTAAAACTACTAAGAAATATTCTCTTGAGTCCTTATTTTTATTATATATGTGATAAACCAGTGAATAAAAAATAAATTTTATAAAATATAAGACATATTTGGTCCATAAATTAGAGGTACTTTGTATATATGTTATTTGAATGTTAGTATTTATGCAACTGTCAGTAATCCAACATTTTATGTCTGCTTGGAATTTTTTCTTTTAAAATAGCTAATATAGGTTCAAGAAAAGAAATGGTACATCCATAGAACACTGCAAATATTCCAAAATTACACATTGAAGGAATATATCATGGTACAGTCAATGCCTTTTAATATGGACACTAATTTTAAAGAAAATTTAAGATAAGAATCACAAGGTATACTTCAAATGTTTTTATAATTTTTAAAACCAACTAATTTCTTTTTTTTTCAATTACTTTACCTCTTATTATTGTATAATGTCTATATTGAAATCATAAGAAATTTCAATTAAGAATTTATCATCATTTAGCCAAACTTTTTGGCTCTTTAGTTTTTATATTAAGCTATTATGATATTTACTAATATAACACAAAATTGATTGAATATGTAATCCAATTATTTAATCATTTATTTATTTAACAAAAAATTTGAATATTATACAAGCCCTGTGTGTTTTGTCAGTAAATAATCAAAGAATATTTTATTATTTTTGCTTAGTTCGCAAGAAAGATAATAAACACATAAATAACAAAATAAGATAATTTTATGTACTCACAACTGCTATGACATAAATAAAACAAGGGAGTATAAAATAAAGGGCCTGGGTGCTGTGTTTATTTGTGTGATGTTTCATCAAACATACTCAGGAAAGTCTTCTCTAGGGAAAAATATAAGCTATGTCCTGAATTCTGAGAAGAAAAAAAAGCCATGTAACGATGGGTTTAAAAACATTTCTGATAGAGGAAATAGTACATGTCAAATTTGTATGTAGGAGAAATATTTGTGTGACTGCAGAGAGGAAGAATGCAAATTAAAATAGAATAGAAAACAACAGAATCCATAATATGAAATAAGTTATGTATGAGTTGTTTTAAATTTTAAATTTTATTTATTTATTTATTTATTTATTTATTTATTTATTTATTTTGCGGTTCTGGGGATTGATCGCAGGGGTGTTCTACCTCCACGCTACGCCCCCAGCCCTATTTTTTATACTTTATTTTGAAACCGGGTCTCACGAAGTTGCAGAGGGCCTCACTAAGGAGAGAGAGAGAGAGAGACAGGGGCACAGAGAGAGAGAGAGAGAGAGACAGAGAGAGAGAGAAAGGGAGAGAGACAATGAGAGAGCTGAGGCTGTCTGCAAACCCGGATCCTCCGGTTTCCGCCTCCCAAAGTACTGGGATTACAAGCATGAGCTACCATACCCGGCTAAATTTTAAATTTTAAACTTTAAATTTTTCTTTAGATTTGTTTTTATATCTTTAATTATAACTAGATCTACAGCAATATATGCCTGCTCACAGGCTTATAAAAAAGTATGCATTATTTACCAAAGTCATGGTAAAATAAAAAACAACAAAAACAGACAAGACAATACACTTTACTAAAAGGTTTCCACTTATACTGCCTATTAGGTTAGACACTAACTATATGTTATTCTGAGTTCAACTCACTTTTTAAGAATATTCAAAGTAGGAAATAGAGAAAAATATACAGTAATATATGAAAATTTGGAAGCTTTGAATTCATAAATCATAATTTGAAATATGCATTTTTTCATGTTTATGTTTTGCCCTAGGAAGAATTTTATTAGACTGTTTTACTATAAGTTTATATAGGAAAATAAGCTAAGAGTTTTTTTTATGTGAACAAATTTCAGAGCAACATAGAAAATGTATTCTAAATGCCCAGATAGCTTTATTGCCTTCAGTTATTTTAATTTTAAAATGTCTTTTTTTCATTTTAAAGCCTTAGAAAAGCACAGCAAAATATTCATGGACAGAAGTTACATAAAGCATTATAACATGACACATGAGTATGTTGTTTTACAAGGTAAAAGCTATGTTTCAGATTCAATGAAGGTTACTAGTTAGTTGAACTTAAGGTAGGGAGACAATCGTGGGTTATCTGTTGGGCCCAGTGTGATCACATGAAGAAAGTGGAAGGAGCAGAAGAGGTCGAGGATTTAAAACATGGGAAATATCTAATACATCATTGTGTTCTTGAAATTAGGGGCCCAATTGTTAAAGATTTGGGTTCCATAATCCCATATTGGAAAGGAACTGAATTCAACTGACACTTTTTGAATAAAGATTCTGATTTCCATATAAGAACCACAGCCCTGGATCAAACTAGAAAGAAATGAAGGCTAGAGATCCAAGAAAAGAACTAGGAATAATTTGGGTCCCTTTGAAAGAAGATTTTGAAACAAATGTTTAGTTAAAAAACAAAACATGTCAGGAGCTAAACAATGACAATAATGCCAATTGGAGTTTCAACATGGAGTATTTTGAAACAAGAAAACTATAGATTCCCCAGCATGATTCTAAATCAAATTGGAAGCAACTGCACGATATGAATGATGGATCCTGTGTCATCAAAAAGAGGAAATAGATGATCATATTAAATGGCACACATGGCCAATTAAAACAGAAATTGATCTTTTAAAGATGTCAGATGTGGGTAGAGTTTATTTTATCTAAACTCCCTAAATACTAGGACTGTAATGTTCAATTAGGTCCCTTCAGTTCAAATACTATTATATTCTAAAACTAATTTTACCTCCAGGTTTATAGAAAAATATTAATATGAATATTAGAGGTTGAAATGTCTCATGATATATAAATTTTAAATGGACTGTGCGATAAACTATTAGCCTATGGATATACCTAGATTATACAAATGAGACACAAATGTATACATACATCACACAATACATATGTATTCAGAACCTATAACCTATCAGAAGCATAAACACAGGAGTGTAATATTTTTGCATATGTTTATTGAATAAGCATTTACTTGGTATATTAGAAAAATTATTTGCTATCTTCTACTAGAGACCTTCTTTCCCTTCCAAGCTCCCACAAATATATTCTTTTTGCCATTTGACAAGTAAGTATTTTTTTTTTTACGGTTCTGGGGATGGAACCTAGGGGCATTCTACCTCCGAGCTATACCTCCAGCCCTATTTTTTATTCTTTATTTTGAAACAGGGTCTCACTAAGTTGCGGAGGGCCTCACTAAGTAGCTGAGGCTGGCCGTGAACCCGGATCCTCCTGTCTTAGCCTTCCAAGTACTGAGATTACAAGCGTGTGCAACCACGCCCGGCTGACAAGTTTTCTTACTAGCAGTTCTTCATGTATCATTTTGGTGGCTTGAAATACTTCAGCGAACATGGAACTTAAAATACCAAGGAAGCTCCCTCCTCAAATTTATAATCTACTGGATGACAAAGACATTACTCAATCAAACAAATTAATTTGAAAATATAATTGTATTTGATGAACTGTGCTTAGTCACAGTGAAAAAAAGGATTTTGCTCAAGTGTTCTTTAACAGAGGAAACTTCACCTCACTTTCAATCTCACTGTGCTTTTTGCTAGACTGTGTGTGTGTGTGTGTGTGTGAGAGAGAGAGAGATACAAGGAGTTGAACCCAGGGGTGTTCTACCACTAAGATATATACCCTCAGCCCTATTTTATTTTTTTATTTTAAAAACATACAAAGTATAATTTTCTATAAAATTATTGAATTAAAAATCACTAACAACAATATTACCTGGAAGGTGAAATCAAACTACTTATCTATAGGACAAAGAAGAAATTATGAGGGCAATTGGAAGGTATTCTGAATTAAAAGTAAATCCATGCTGGGTAATCCTACTATTTGGAAGGCTGAGACCAGAGGATTGTAGGTTCAAGGCAAGCCTCAGCAACTTAGCAAGACTCTCAGCAAGTTAATCAAACCCTAGGGTTCAGAGGTAAATTGACCCTGGGTTCAATCCACAGTACCAAAAAAAAAAAAAGAAGAAGAAGAAAAAGAAAAAGAAAAAGAAGAAGAAGAAGAAGTAGTAAGTAGTAGGTAGTGCTTAGTGCTTATAGGAAGAAAATAGGGGGGAAAACTCAAATGACTGTATCAATAAATAAAGAAAAAAAGAAATTGCAAATTATAACAACTTTTTCTAGAGGTAGATAGATGATAGATAGATGATAGATAGATAGATAGATAGATAGATAAAGAAAGAGAGAAAAAATAAAGAGATCTTATTGGTTCCTCCTACCCCCCTGGAGAATACTATTTAATACACATTTGAAGTTTATAATTTTCTTGAGCTGCATGGGAAGGTAATTGTGTGTGTGTGTGTGTGTGTGTGTGTGCATATGTGTGCATATATGTGCATGCAAATCCATGTGTACATTATAGTGCTGTAAACAACATTATAGGAATATTACTTGATGCTCAATGAGTGGATTAAGGATTTTTATTTACTCCTTTTTCAAAGTTCTAATTTCTGTGTTAAACATTTATTACTTATCATTATTATTATTAGAAAAATTTAAATATAAAATGATGAAAATGCATGCAGGGTGTAGAAAGCAGTCTATGCCCTCCTCTGAATTACTCCATGTTGTATAGAACAGCAGATTTCAGGCTGTGGCTAGCCTTGAGTTACTCCATTTTATAAAGCAGCAGTTTGCCATGAGCTACTCCATTTTGAGTTAAAGTGCTATGGCAAAATGACTCGGAAACTTGTCTGGGCAAGAAGATAACCATCAGACATTGCACATAGGAAATTATCAAAAAGAGTAAGCCCCAGCAGCACAGTACTATCATAAGACACAAACTCATAAATTGTGCTAATAAAAAATGACCACCTGTGAACTTATCCAATTAAATCATCAGCATGTGGTTGGATGGGTGTATCAAACCATATCAGAGAAACCAGACCTTTAAGCTTATCAAACACATCAGAACAGGAAATGATGCATCCTCCTTCACCTGAAACAAACAAAAGGAAGAAAGGGCACCTACGTGCCAACATCCTGGTGGACAGGTGATGAACTCCTGACTCTGTCCAGGGGCTTCAGCTCAGCTGGATCTCCCTGCCTGACCCAGCACATTTTGAAATTTCCTGCCATCCGAACACTGGGACCCCCTTGCACTGAACAAGTTATGTCCTGAAACATCTCTAAGCCCAAAGCAGCTCCATCATTTTGGCATGTTCTGTCTGACCACCTGTAGTGACTCTTTTGCCTCTGCAACAACTTTGTGCTTTCTTTTGGCTCAGTCTCTTTAAGCCCTCTGCCACTGTTAACATTTTCCTAGCTGTACTATAACCTATGTTTCATTGTGTAAAGTGCAATGTTTGATATAGATGTTATAGGTATTACTAGTTAAGATTGGAATGGAATAAAATAATTTGTGATTTCCACAGTCCCAATATCAAGTGAACCAAGAGTACTCAGTAAGTTAAAGGCAATGAAATTGAAGCAGCTTGTGTGTGAGTTTCTTGTTATTCAATAAAGTCAGACATCATGGAAAGTCATAAATATTTCTGGGCCTATGTCAATGGCACAGTGGGTTCAAGATACAAGGTTCAAAGCATCCTAGTAAACACATTCCCAACTTCTTTTCTATTTCTTAACCCATTATTCAAATTTTTTTATTTGTGACAATTTGAAGGTAATGTTGTACCATATTAGAATTTATATTAAACAAAACACACTAAAGAAATAGGCACATCACTAAAGAGAAAAATAATTATGAATGTAAAAATAAGCAAATAATAGATAGTATTGGAAAATATCAATTAGTGAAGATATAAACAATTAACATTTGAAAATAGTATATATGTTATGTCACATTAAATTTTAAACACACACATATACATACATCATATTATTCACAATTTAAATTCTAACACCACAGCTGTCAGCAAACTATATTTAAAAACCATTCCAATAAGGTCTAAAGAGTATTTGGGAAAAATTAAATATCATTTTATGTCTCAAGGATATTTTTGAAAATTCAGGGATCCTACAGCTAACTTGTCAACAGTTTATTCTTCAATATCACAACCTATACCTACATAAGAAATCCATCTGAAAAATTAAACTTTCAACTAGGTTATCTACTAAACCATATATTTTTTTAAAAAATGTGTGGTTTAGGAAATCTGCAAAACATCACCCATTCTTGGTTCCAAATTCATAGAGCCTAAGGAAATATCCTACTTTACCATTATCTTATGTGTATGAGACAAAGGAATGTGCATTCCAAACCTAATGGCTATTATAAAAATTATTATGTACTTTACCTTTTTATATCATATGAGTGGATGATATTGGTTAAAACCATTTCTAGAAATTATATAGGTTTTATGAGGTATTGTGAGGATGTATCATAAATTTTAATCATCTAGAAATTAACCATGAGTTCCAATAAAGTGAGAGTGAGCCCTAATACCTAAGTTTTATACAATGGCCTTATGGTTACTAATTTGTTTATATAAATTAAATTAATGGATAGTTGTCTTAATCCATTTTGTTCTGCAATAGCAGAATACTTCATATGGGGTAATTGATAAACATCAGAAATCTATTTCTCACAGTTCTGGAGGCAGGGAATTCTAAGATCAAGGTATTGGCAGGTTTAGTACTGTACTTTTAAATATACTTTTATTGGTGCATTGTAATTATACATCATAATGAGGTTCAGAGTGATAAAAAACATACATGCAAACACTTCTGAATCCCATTCCACTTCCTCCACTGTCCTATACATATTATTGAAATTGTTATTGATAATTTTGTAAATGAAAATAGCATTGTTTGAACTGTTTTCTTCATCTAGTGTTCTTTATCCCCTCTCCATCACCCTCCTCAAATTCCCTTCCACTTTCCTACTGGTTTCTCTCCTCATTTATCTGAAGTTTCTTTCTTTCCCAGATTCTCTCTAGCTTCCATATATGATAGAAACATATGAGTCTTCACTTGCTAAGACTGGCTAATCTCATTTAGTATAATATTCTATAATTCCTTACATTTTTCTACAAATGACATAGTTTTGTTCTTTATGGTTGAATAAAATTCCATTGTGTGTATATATTACATTTTTGTAATTATCCATCTGTGGATGAATGCCTAGGCTTTTTCCACAGTTTGGCTATTGTAAATCATGATGCTTGAAACATGAATATGCACATATAACTATTGTTTTCTGACTTCAATTCCTTTTGAAAGAAGCTTAGGAATGGTATTAGCTGGATCATATGTTGGTTCCATTCGCAGTCTTCTGAGGAACCTCTATTCTGATCTCCATTGTGCTTGTATTCATTTGTAATCCCACCAACAAAGTATGAATGTTCATATTTCCCTACATTCTTGACAGCATTTATTATTGTTTGTATTCTTGATGAGTACCATTCTAACTGGAGGTAAACAGAATCTCAGTGTATTTTTGACAAAGTTTTCAAAAACATACACCAGACAAAAGACAGGTTTTTCAACAAATGGCACTGAAAAACTGGTCATCTTTGAATAGAAGAATGGAATTAGATCTTAGTCTCTCAACCTGCACGAGTCAACTGAATATGGATAAAAGATCTGGAAATTAGACCAGAGACTTCGAAATTACTAGAAGAGGGCATAGGACCAACTCTCCTACATATAGGCACTGGTAGAATAAGACCCCTGAAGCTCAGAAAATAAAAATGAGAATCAATAAATGGGATGGCATTTAATTTAAAAAGCTTCTGTGCAGCAAAGGAAACAATCAAAAGTCTAAATAGAGAGCCTACAGAATGGGAGAAAATCTTTGCCAACTCTTCCTCTGATAGAAAATTAATATCTAGAATATACAAAGAACTTAAAAATATCTTAAAACTAAGAAAACAAATAACCCAATTAAAGATGCACACTTGAATTGGATAGACACTTTTCAAAAGTAGAAATAAAAATGGCCAATAAATATATAAGAAAATGTTCAACATCATTAGCAATCAGGGAAATACAATTCCGTAGTCTATTTTTAAGGTGATTCCTTGTTGCTGCATCCTCCAGAGATGAGGAATCTTACAAAGTGGAAAAGGAGAAGAGCAAACCTACTCTGGCAAGCCCTTTCTATAGCTACATTAATTATAATACTGGAATCTTTATGACTCAAATACCTCCCATTAGGCACCAACTCCTGATACTGCTGAATTGTGGACTAAGTTTCTAACATGTGAATTTGGAGAAACACATTCAAAACATAGAAGCAGCAATCAGTTTACAGAGAGAATAAAATGCAGTGGGTTTTCTCTAAATGAGCAAAGGCTGATACTTGATTATGATTGATCACTTAGCTTTGCTTTGTGTTGTCCACTGTTCATTCAGAATGACAAAGTCCACACATGACATTTCTCACTTCTCAATAAGTTGAATATGCTGCAAAGTATAGTTATCAATTTTGGAATTTAAGTTACACAGTCTCTTATTTTTTGAAATATATTTGGTATCACAGCTAATGGCTTTAAATTAGAATGCATTTTACACCAAAGAATCACTTTCACTCACTTCTCCTCAAATATCTACTATTATAGACTCTAACTGCTTCTTATTCTGTTTTAAATTAGAATTAGTACTAAAGCCATTTCCCACATTATATAAGTCATATATGATTTTCTGAATCTCTCCAAAGACTGTAATGGAAATTTTTAAAAAGTAGATCCCAACCTATTTTAAAGAGTATATCAAAGTAGAATGGGGATATTAAAGAAGGAAATCAGGGGAAGGAGAGAGAGGAGAGTAAGGAGGGTAGGGAGGAATAGAAATAATTAAAGATGACACATGCATGTTTGGATATGCCACAATGAATCCCATTATTCTGCACAATTAGTATGTACTAATAAAAAAGAATCATGGCATACTAATTATTTATAATATTTTTTCATAAAAATGAATAACTCTAAAATTGTCACAGACATACTTCCTTGTTGCTATTAAAATCAGTTTGTCTTTTAATCTATGTATCTCACTTTATTGGAATTTCTAGCTTTAAAAATGCTTACTGATGAGCACTGATTTTATATCCCTATTAAGTCTTCATTCTATAGTACAAAGGAAGCCAATGTAGAAGCTCAGACATAAATTCACATTCCAAAATGGCATAGTCATAATTAGGAATACACTACTAAAGGAGATTCTACATGTTTATTGAGCTATTTCATGCTATTTTGCTGAAGTCATGAAGAAACTAATTACATCACAGCTGCAATACTTGACCCTAAATGTGAGATGATAGCAAATAGCTTCAAACGAGCAGCATGAGAAATACTAACCTAGTCCCATAAAAGTCTTAATCAATAATGAAAGTTTAACTGACAGATGTTGTAAGACTTCACACTCTACTTAATAACAGTCTCATTTCATATATTTTCAGTTACTTTTCTAAGTGCAGCTAAATTCATTACAGTGATTACATTAAAATCCTTATCTTGCACTAAGAATAATAGCCTATTTCAATTTCTAATAATGACTATCTGGGTCTAAAATGATAAAATATAGCTTTACTCAATTTGTGTTAGTGTATAGTAATGCTTGTTAATTAACTTCTTTTGAAAGGGGGAATTTCTTTCAATGAGACTGCATTACAGGAAGAAAACTATGAGTTTTTCACACACACACACACACACACACACACACACACACACACAATTATACCATAGATTTACCTGTATTTTTAAAAAATTCCGAGTATATAAAACTAAAAAAGTAGCCAGGCATGGTGGCGCACGCTTGTAATCCCAGTACTTGGGAGGCTAAGACCAGAGAATCCAGGTTCGCGGCCAGCCTCAGCTACTTAGTGAGGCCTCTGCAACTTAGTGAGACCCTGTTTCAAAATAAAGAATAAAGAATAGGGCTGGGGGTGTAGCTTAGAGGCAGAATGCCCCTGGGTTCAATCCCCAGTAGTGAAAACACAATAAAATAAAATAAAAAAATAAAACTAAAAAAGTGCCCATTATCTTATCCCCTATACAAACACTGTTGACATCTGAGTGACACCTTCTAGAGCATCCCCTGTTATGTTTATAGTCTAAAAACATGCTTAAGACTAAGATATTATCTTAATCACTTAAATTTTAAAGCTAAATCATATGCATCTTTTTGTATATGCTAAAATACATCACATTTAAGACATGAATTTTTCATCTTAGAATGTTTATATCACTGCAAGCTTATTGTTAGGTATTTAGGTGGGCTGGATAGGTATGAACCTGAAGCACCTGAGGGAAGCAATTAAACGGACCTTTTTAAATGGAAATAGCTGTGGTTAGAAAACTGTAGGGATATCTGGAGTCTAAGACCCTGTGGAGCCTCACATACACACCTTCCCTGTAGGGAAGGGGTGGAGACAACACAGACTCAGGTTCAGGCAGAGTACTAAGGGGTAGTGCAAAGAGAGATAGTGACCTTCCCAATGCATATGCATTAGGGGCGAGGGTTTCCAGACTCAATGAAAGCGGTGATATAGAAGGCTCCATTTTGCACTTCTGGAAATAGATCCTTTCAGATCCTTTCTCTGGAACATAACCTCTATCATGGCCTTATCCTAAACTGTACCTCCACTTCTCTGAAGAAACCTCTTATATTCTCCTACTTGTGCTTTCTCTTTGAAATCTTTCAGGAAGCAAAAAGCAAGGAAGTGAAGATTATCGCCAAGTAACAGAAAGGGATTACTGTCCTGTAACATATTCTACTGCTGTGACTAGAATATTTCTTTCTCCTTTCTCTATCCCTCTGTGGAAGTGCCCCACATGGACATTGGAGATAATGGTGTGCAACTGCCAGTGCTTGGTCTGGGATAGTCCCAGATAGCACTGAAAGGCCCCACTGGTTCTCTGAGTCTGCGATGGCTGAATAGGGTGTTTCAGTTACCTGTTCACTCTTTATCCAGGGTCTTCTGATCCCTTAAACCTCCAGCAACAGCCAGTAAAAGCCATAATGGCAGCTGCCAATCTATGAGGCTAGTGAGAGGTCTCAGTATGTTTTCTGCTGGGGGAATTCCCCTTTTCTTTTAGCGTTAGGAATGTTGACTGGGGTTGGGTGCTTGTTTTCCTGGAGACTCAAACCCATTGATATTCTTCTCTTTGCCACTCAAATGCCTTTTTTCTACTTCTGATTCTGGCTGATATTTTTAAACTGTCCTATCTAACCACTTCTACGCCTTGTTCCCCACTGACATGATGCCTGTATGGCCAGGTGACAGGGGTCCCGGGGGGTCCTACTAGTTCCCTCTCTGCTCTTCACCTTTCTCCATGGGCCTATGTATGAAAAGTTCGAGAACAGCCTCAGCAACAAAGACTCTCAGCAATCTAGCAAGACACTGTTTCAAAATAAAAAGGGTTGGGGTGTAGCTCAGAGGTAGAATGACCATGTGTTGTTCAAATTCTTAGTACCACAAAAGGAAAAAGCTGGTGACAATTAAGACAAAGTGTTTTCTAACAATCAGAATTTAATATTATGTAAAATATCAGGTTTCTTAAGATATTGGTCAGCTCTTGATACAATTTCCAAGGCTAGCCTAGAAAGCTAAGGTTAATTTCTTAGGGTGCTATAGCCTTGGCTGTTTATAAGGACCATAGAGGGTGGAAATCTCCAGGTTCAAAGGGAATCTGGTAAGTAGGTAGACACCCAGTAGGAGTTTGCTTAAGGCAGGAACTTGTTGGGTGAAAACTTACTATCTGAATCCCATGAACCTAATCCAAGAAATGCTTTACCTACCAGGTCGTATGCCAGGAAGGACAGAAGGAATGCCTCTGCCCTGTCTGACGTGCTCTTTGCCTTTTAATCTCCAGGTCTAACACAATGAAATTTTCTTCCCTCGTCCCTTAAACAAACAAAGTCTATTGGTTTAGACATCATGAGAGAATGATAGCATAAGGATTTTTCTCCAGATTCATAGGATGAATCTACAGGTAAGGAAAATGAAATGGAGCTTAATTTCTGGGTCCCCTGGACTTAATGAAAGGAATGTCTTTTAATCTCTGGGTCTAACCCAATGAAAGGGAATCAGGCTGAGAGGGATGCAAGGATACATCCTTTCATGTGTTCTCTATTTTCTCTTCTAGATGGCTAACTAAATTTAAGTATCATAAGACTTAACACTCAACTACCTCAAGGAATTAGGATAAGTTTGATTCCTCAAACCCTTAAGAGGCTAATCTTCATTTGTAAAACAGTTTGGACCCAACATAGCCTGAGAGATGAGGGAAAAAACCAAACCAAAACAAAAAACCTAACCTGGATCCTGTCAAGGTCAGGAAAAATGGTTTTATAATTCTGATGGAGAGCTCTGATCTCTGTAAACCAGTAAATTAGGTCAGAACCTTATGGCAGTATTAAAATTTCCATCTTCCTTTTGGGCTCTAATGTAAGGGATAAGACAAGCCTCTAATGGAGCTACCACAGAAATGCACTAGCACCCAACCCCATAACTCAAAGCTTCCTACCTTTCTAACAGGCTAAAACTGAATTAAATGAAGCTTGTATATCATAATAAACTGGCTACCATAGATCTGGGCCCTTATTAAATTTACTATATGGTCTGACTTCCCTAAAGATATATAACTTTTAAATTATAAGTTCACCACCTAATCTGTCCCAGACATTGAAACAGCCTCCTTGATCTTTTGTAACTGAGACTGAGAGGGAAAGCATAAAGGAGGAGGAAAGACAGGCCCAACAATTGACTATGTTAAAGGTCTGACAGTCAACTCCAGGTTGCCCCCTTGGAGATCCTACTCCAAGAAAGCTGCCAGCTGCTGTGGGAAACCTAGACACTGGGAAAGCAAATGTCCAGAGGGAAAAAGGGCACTGAGCACCCTGTCCTCAGTACAAAATCCAAAGCATTGAAGAAGAATCTGTCGCATGGGCCAAAGGGACCATGGATCAGAACCCTACCCACTGCTGGCCCTGGACTAAGAGTGCCCTTTTCTCCATTTGACTCCCACATCAGAGATCAAAACCAAAGGGATGGAACCCAGGGAAACCTTGGACATGACAGTTAGGACCTAAATTTCTTTTAAACTCAGGACCTGCCCACTCTGCTAACTTCCTATTTGAAGACCTAATTGGCCCTATTCACTGAAAGAATTTAGGGCCTTGAGAGGGGAAATGTTGGATAGAAAACACAGATGGAATTGAAGGAAGAAATTAAACAGGCCCTTTTATTTATTTATTTACTTTGGCTGTACCAGGGTGAATGGAGGACCAACAAAATGATAACTTATACTTTCCTTGTACTGTTCATGCAGAAAAAAAAATGTTTTCCCATCAGTTTTTAGTTATGTCTAAATGCCCTAGCTCTCTTGCAGGAAGGGATATACTTCAATGGCTGGGGCTCAATGGTATCCTCTCGCAAGCTACAGATAGAAGACTAATTAAAAGCACCTACGGTATCTATCTGGATCTATCATACAGGAGTAAAACCATCCATAACAGAGGAAAATTCTGAACTTCAGAATCAAACCAAACCTGCATGGAGTTAGCAAACCCATAAAAGATTTAAGGTTCCTTTGTAGAAGGGAAACAGATAAACACATTGCCTGTAAATTCGTAATTCTTTCTCCCTTTCCCTACTAGTTTGCTTATTAATTCTGGCTGAACTCACCAATCAGGGCCTTTTTCATGGGCCTTTTTTCTCTTTCCTTTGGCCCAGGTGCCCTAAACTTACGAATATAAATTGTTTTCTCCCAGCTTCAGTCCATCAAACTTCAAATGAGACTCAGGACAAATTACCAATACATGTCCATACTCAAATCCTTGAATGACTGGGAGACCTCTGGACCAACCTGCCCTTCCAGAACATGTCCAGTAATCTGACCTGGGGATGCACCTGTCCAGTTCTAACAAGCTATAGCAACCAGACCTTCTGGCCCTATTCACTGAAAGAATTTAGGGCCTTGAGAGGGGAAATGTTGGATAGAAAACACAGATGGAATTGAAGGAAGAAATTAAACAGGCCCTTTTATTTATTTATTTACTTTGGCTGTACCAGGGATTGAACCCAGGGGCATTCTACCTCAGAGTTCCACCCCCGTCCTATTTTTTATTCTTTATTTTGAAACAGGGTCTCACTAAGTTGCAGAGGGCCTCACTAAGTAGCTAAGGCTACTTAGCTAAGGCCGCGAACCTGCGATCCTCTGGTCTCAGCCTCCCAAGAACTGGGATTACAAGCATGCGCCATCACACCTGGCAAACAGGTCCTTTTAAATGAAAATAGCTGTGGTTAGAAAACTACAAGGATATCAAAAGGCCTAGCCTCTGCACAGACTCACTTAGAGCCCCCCCCACCTTTGTATGGGAAGAGTATGGAGACAACACAGACTCATTAAGGTACACACAGAGTACTAAGGTGCTGCAAGAAAAGAAATAGCGACCTCCTCAAATACATATGCATTAAGGGGGAAGGGCTTCCAGACTCAGTAAAAGTTGTGGTATAGAAGGCTCCACGCCATTTTCCACTCCCAGAAACAGATCCTTTTAGAACCTTTCTCTGGAACATAACCTCTATCATGGCCTTCTCCTAAACTATACTCCCACTTCTCTAAATAAACCTCTCATATCCCCCTATTTTTGCTTTCTCTTTTAAATCTTTCTCTCAGGAAGCAAGAACCAGAGGAAGAGAGATTATCACCCAGTAACAGAAAGGGATTACTGTCCTGTAACAATATCATGTATGGTTTTAATTCATATCACTTAAATTTTATTATTTAAGGAATTTCCATGGAAAACTAATAGAGTTATTCAAGAAGAAAAGTGAGCTCCCTGTTTTTTTTAAATTTAATTATTTGATTTTAAACAAGAGGTATCATATCAGAAACTTCAAGTATGATAGTGCTCATACTTTTCTAATAGTAGCCAAAGGTATAGCATCAAACGAATATGTTAATCACTGAAATTCCTTTTCTCATCTTATCAAAACTTCCAAAGCAGTATTAATTAGCAGTTTTAAAATTAAATTCTATTCTATTAATTATATATATATTTTTTTGCGGTACTGGGGATTGAACGCAAGGGCGTTCTACCTCCACGCTACACCCCAAGCCCTGTTTTTTTATACTTTATTTTGAAACCGGGTCTCACGAAGTTGCGGAGGGCCTCACTAAGTACAGAGAGAGAGAGAGAGAGAGAGAGAGCTGAGGCTGGCCAGGAACCCGGATCCTCCGGTCTCCGCCTCCCAAAGTACTGGGATTACAAGTGAGCGCCACCACGCCCGGCTTTATTAATTATATTATAATATGCTAATTTGACTGGACCACAGTGCCCAGAATATTATCAGACATTTTTTTGGCTTTTTTGTAAGGTTGTTTTTTAGATTAGATTAATGTTAAAATCAGTATATTTTGATTAAAGTAGATGAGCTTCCATAATGAGGGTAGGCCTCATCTAATTGTTTAAAGGCTTTAATAGAACAAACAAATTTTCCAGGAACAAGAAGGAATCCTTCTAGACCACTTTTGTATTAATATTGCACCTCTTCCATGGGCTCCAGCAGAGGAATAAAGGGAAAAGAGAGGTAAAAATCTATCTCAATGTGTTTACATATATATGTGTAGATATATCTAGATGTTATTGATACACACACACATCCTGGGGGATTTATTTTTCTCCTTTGATTAATACATGTGTTTGTGACTATAGTTAGCTAGGAGGATATTTTATTTCAAAATATAAATTCAGAGTTGTGTCTTTTAAGAAGCATGATAGTTTGTAATGGTGGTGACTTACATTTCTATGACATACACTCCTGATGGTCTGATCCATACAACTACTATATATGAGATTGAAAAAGTGTTTATATACTCATCAGTCTTTCTGAGAATGCTATTAGATTTTTATGATGGATAATGCATTTTTTAAAATCCTCATGCCCAATTTCTGTAGCCATTTTCTTCATATAATAAATGTATAATAAAAGTTGCATAGCTGGGTGTGGTGTTGCACACCTGTAATCCCAGTACTTGGGAGGCTGAGACAGAAGGATTATAAGTTTGAGGACAGCTTCAGCAATATACTGAGACTGTCAGTAACATAGTGAGACCCTATTTCAAAACAAAAAAAGGGGCTATGGGTATAACTTGGAGGTAGAATGTCCCTGGGTTCAATCCCCACTATCACACACACACAAAGTTACATAATGCATGATTTCTGGGTCAACCCTCTTTCCTCCGGCTTACATCTGGTATTTGTTTTCTATATTAACATAACTTTACCTGAGGCCAGAGCTTCACTAAGTTAGGCCTGCCTGGCATAATATTTCTCTTTTATTTATTTATTTATTCTCAGCCAAAGGCATATTCTTACTTCCAATTGAAAATATTTGTTTCCTATCTTATTTCTCAAAATGCCTTTGTAAGTAGGCACAATTTTTGCCAATATTTTCATCACATATATAACTCAAAATGTTGTTGATTTCTGTGGAGCTCGATATGAACATTAGATTTTTATCAGTGCATGAGCCAGAATACAACCAAACTATCCGTTTGACATTTTTCCTCTTTTGCTATTTATGCCTTACTTTGTTTTCTTCCTTCTTCCTTCTCCACTTCATAGTTTAATTTCTGCAGCATTGTATATATTCCTATTCTTTATTACTTCAACTTCTTGAACCACTCAATTTCAGCATCTACTTCTATCATACAAACACACACACACACACACACACACACACACACACACACACACACACGGTTTCCCTCCACATTTACCAATTGCTTTTTTTTTGGTTGCTTGACTTCATGACATCATTTAATAGATAATCAATCACTTATTCTGCCAACTGCTAATTTTGCTAGTATAACATGCCCTCTGTTACCCTTCTCTCACCCTCTGGCCAATTTGGCCAGCTTTTTACTCTCTTGTTTTTCCTCTCTTTCCATATGGTAAACCCAAAGCTTAAACACTAGTGGGGTGTGGTGGTGCATACCTGTAATCCCAGTACTCAGGAGGCTGAGACAGGATTGCAGGTTTGTGGCCAGTCTCAGCAACTTATGGAGGCCCTCTACAACTTACTGAGACCCGTTTCAAACTAAAAAATAGGACTGGGGTGTAATTCAGAGGTATAATTCCCCTGGGTTCAATCCCCAATACCAAACCAAAACAAAAAAATAACCAAAAACTTGAACACTGAAGTTTTTATATCTCTATCTGGGGCCTCTGAGATTTTCATTACATCTCTCATTTGGATACCTCAACCACTCTTATGACTTCTATCACCATGAACAGAATATTGATTCATTTCCTTTTCTCTTGTGGAAATCTTTCTGCTGAGCTCTGTGTCATTTGGGTAATATCTACAGCTGGTGTTGTCATACTATTCGGAATGTGCAAAGCATGGTATGTTATCCACTTTATTCAACTTACCAATTGTGTTCTTCTATTAGAAATGTCTGAAGCAAACCACCATCTGGTTTTGCTCAAGCCAAAGACTTGTGAGTCGCATTTGACTATTCCTGTCTTCATTGCCTATTCCCAACTACTAAACTACTAAGTCCAAGGTGTGTTTGTGTGTGTGTGTGTGTGTGAGAGAGAGAGAGAGAGAGAGAGAGAGAGAGACATTCATCTTTTCAGCTAGCACTCAAGCCTGTGTTCATGCTAGATCATCAAGTACTTGCCCTTCAAATATTATGATCTTCCTTGTACCTTTTTTCATAATTCTGAGTTTTTAATCGAATATGAATCAAATAATCTAATTCTGTGGCTTTAAAAATCCTCCATGCCTCCCTGTTACCCTAGGAAAAATTTATAAAATGTCCTACACGTCACTGTAATCTCACTCCTCTCTTATATCTACTTCATCATCGCACATGTTCGGTGTGCTAGTTTTTTTCTTTAATTTTTTTTACTCTGAAATAAAATATATTAGTAATCCATTGTACATCTTTGTAATCAAACAGTTTAGGGAAATGGGCTAATTGAATATTTGAAAAATAAGTTTAAAGTTTTTGTTACCCAAAATTTTCTTTAATATTTTAACTCTCTTTTTTCCAGATTCTTTTGACCATGTTATTCTTCATCTACACTGCATTTAATTTATTCCTGCCTTACTCACCCTTGTCTTCACTGAAAAGTGATTTCCCATTAAAGTTTTTTCTATGTTACATTACCTTCCTATGTAGTACACATCTGAAGTCTCTTTTCTTTCTATTTTGTACATTCAAAATGCATGAAATTTCTAAAATTTTCTTTCTTTCATTTAATGTGGCTTTATAGGTGAGGCAGACAAAGTGATTGTTTTATTCAAAGCCATAACTGAAGTGACTAAAATAGAAACTTACAGAAGGTACTCAACATATATTTGGTAAGAAAATTAGATATACCATTCAGATAAGAATCTTAAGTTTTAATAAAATTTGTTTTAATATCATCCTTATCTTTTATGTTTTGAATCCTAAATAACTTATGGAGGAAATCATAAATCCCTGAAATTTCTTCATTAAGAGAAAATAACAAAGTCAAAAGCATTAAAAATTATAAGATGTTAAAATATATTGTAACTTGTGCAGTACCAGAGGTGATTATTCTCTACTGCTCTAGTTTCTATTTGAGATTTTTTTCAAATAATTCCTATAGCACTAAAACATCTTTAAATTATAATTAATTTCTGGGAAATAATTATATGATATGGTTTAAGGTTTAGCCAATATTTTAATATATTTTATTATATTGACAAATCATAGTGTACATGTTGATGGAGTACAAATCAATGTTATTAACTGGGTTGCAGTGGTACATGGCTGTAATCCCAGTACTTGGAAGGCTGAGACAGAAGGATTGCAGGTTTGAAGCCAGCCTCAGCAACATAACAATACAGTTTGAAACTTAGATCCTCTTTCCAAATGAAAAAATAAAATAGGGATAGGAGTGGAGCTCAGAAGTAAAATGCCCCTGAGTTCAACCCCCTGCACCACAAAAAAGTAATAATTTTTAATACAGTGTGGAATGACACCAAAGTTAGTTTAATCAATTGACCTATCACTTAAAGCACTTTGACATCTGTGGGAACATTTGCCATCCTCCCTCCCATGGCATTGCAATGTTTAGAATTTAACTAGTAGCTATATTTACCATGCTGTGCAACAGAACTCAAAAGAAAAAAAAATCAAACCTATTGCTTCTATTTGACGATGTTTTGTACCCTGATAATCATTTCCCTATTCCCCCACCATCCATGAATTATTTATTGAAAGATATATTGATTATCACTTCCCCATTCCCCTACCCTCTATTAATCATTTATTTAAAAATTTTATTGTTTATCTAAGGAAAAAATCCCTTACCATCATAGGATAAGTTATACCTCATAAATCACTGAATCCTTATCACATTGAATAGGGTTTGCCTAGTAGGTTTTAAGCACTCAATAATTATTGAAGTCAACTGATTTTTAATTTTAAGAACATTCATAGAAATAATATGTAAGAAGCATGTCTCCTTAGGTAAGACAATTCAATCCACTTTAAGAAAAAGTTATTAAACTCTTACTTGAATTATATGCTTCACTGGACCAAGACTAAATTGACCATCCTTTCATCTCTGATAACCTGATTATGAGTATTGGGAAGACAATTTATTGAAAAAACTAACCTGTAAGTCATACTAAACCAAATACATCCATAAAGCAATGATTTGCCATCTGTTCACTTTTTCTAAGGGCTAAATTATTTGAGAATAAGACAATTTCAAAGGGAAAAATGATGATGAATTACAAACTGTGAATTAGGTACTTTGCATTTCATTGATCATAAGAATACATAAAATTATATGAGTAGATTAACATTTAACTTTCTATATAATTCTGCTTCCTTTTTCCACTTCTCTCCTTTATCTGCTTCATTTTAAAGTCCTTTTAAATAATACAAGCCCCAGGAATGTAATCAACACAGAAATCCTTAGTAGTCTAAAAATATATTTTTAGTGAACCATTCATGCACAGATGATCATAATTACTTAAATTTGTTTTTATAAGAATAATTATAAAACCTCAATTCACATCAGTTCCAATGATATATTGTTGTAATCTTTCTAATTCTTGTTGATATTTGTTCTCCTATTCCTAGTTCTATACTTATTAATTAAAACTTTCTTAGAATTTATGAGGCATATTTATAAGTAATAAGAATGTAGCTCTTACTTTTCCACAGGTTGTACTTTTGATATCTTCTGCCAGTCCTAATTTCGGTGGCCCAGTTACATTCCCATTTGTGGTTTGTAGACTTGGCATTTCACTCAGTAGATCTTCACACTTTCTTGGCTTTAACTTAGTCAATAGGCTAACATTCACAGAGCTTAAACATGCATCGGGGGCCCTTCAGAGTGTCGCACCCACAAACTGAGGAAGATTTAAACATATAACAAGTGTCAACTTCTACTAGACTCTGAATCTCCTTGATGAAATGACCCTTTTTTCATATGTCCAATGCAGATCAATATCTATGATGCAGAACTTTAAACCATTTTTCATATTTATTCCCTTCTAATCCTGACTTGTTTTAGAAAATTAATGTGAGGAATCAAGATTTAGTAGATATTTAAAGTTGTGGATGTAATGGACAAGATTTCATATCTGTATACACATAGTTAAAAGTAGAGAAGCACTTAACCAAATTCAAAACTCAATACCTACTTAGGGCTTATAGTTTAGTATAGAGGAAGTAGAGAGACCAGATAAAGTAAAATATATATGTTTATGTGTATATATATATGTGTGTGTGTGTGTGTGTGTGTGTGTGTGTATGTGTGAATATATATATATATTATAGACAATTGTTATGGGAAATAGAACAATAAAATGGATAAATGCAATTTACAGTGGTAGCTGGGGTGGCTTGCTGAGAAAAATAGTATTCCATAAAGACCGATATGCTATGAAAAATTGATTCACAAATGGAGAGAGTGGCCCAAGCAGAGAGAAAAACAAATACAAAAGCTATGAGTTTGTGTGGCTGGGGTTTTTAAAGGATAGGAAAAAAGAAGCACAATAAGCATAAATGAAAAGAAATTGGAGAAAGAAAGTAGAAAGAGTGGTGAAAGGGACAGATGCATCAGGAATCTAGAGCCCAGATGGCAGAGGCAAGTGAAGACCTTGTTAATAAAAGAGATGTGCAGTATTCAACTATAAATTATTTTCTATATTAATGATATAGATCCACTTACTACTGCTAATAAAACTCAATTCCACATAACAGGCACTTAGGAACACTATTAGGAGACACTATCAAGAAAAAAGAGACTAAGAGTATTGAGCTCAAGTTTAGGCAAGTAAGATACACTTGAGAATGATAATTCAAGAGCAGACTGAAGTTGGAGGTAGAATGATACTATTATACATTTGGGTTACACACAAAATAAACATACTTTTTTTGAAATCTTCTTACCTATGCGGTGTCCCAGGTAATATTGTGCTTATAACTCATCTCTCCATGATAAAACCTTTGTTTCCTTAGATTTAAGACTAATTGGTTACATTGAAATCTTAACTTTATCATTTCAAGAAAAATATGATTTTAATTTATGTTCTTTTTATTCTTAGGCTGAGAAATATTCTCTTTAAACTTTCTATATCCTCAAGGAAAACCAGAAAAGGAACAACACAACTATCTTCATTAGGGCCATCACTAACAATTGAAAATTAAATGGCTTTTTCCAAATTAATGAATAAGTGGGAAAATGAAGTTAGGATTTCCACATATATCTCAAATCATAACATGCCAAAACCTACACTTAAGCCCTGAGGAAAAAGCAAAACTTGTGTGTACCACATTGCTTATGCAAATTAAATTTATTTCTACATTACTCATCAGTTTTGATATTTTGGAGATAAGAGATTGCTCTTCCAGGTAATTCACCACTCTTTTTACATCCATCAATTATCTGACCTATGGAAAGTTCTGTCTTGATATCAAAGGATTCAGCTCAAGTATGTAACTACCAGGCTTGTTTTGTAATATATCAAATTTCCCATCTGTTTTAATGCAAAGGTTTAAATATATCATTTTTTCCAAGTTAATGTTATAAACAGCTGCATTCATAATGAATCTACTCCCCAGACAGGATTTCATACCAGGTTAGATGTGGACAGAATCTTAAAATATACTTTTTTCACCCCCTTTACCATTTTGATGTCCAATTTAGCACTTCCAAATTAATCTTGCAAATATCTAAGGCACTCTTCAACCACATTCCTTGATTTGGATGTTCTCTCAACTTCTTAATGTATTTGGTTTTATTTAGCCCATTTAATCAGATTAATTTTCCTATTTAACTTGTAATGAAAAATTGCTAAAAGTATAAATTAAATGAGTACTTAAAATATTTCAGATTATTTTTATACATATCACCAGAATAGGTGAGATACATCAATAACTCAAGAGTGATCTTGACAAGCAAGCTATTGGGAAGGAAGTCAGTGAATGGAATGTATTATTAACCTGAAAAAAATGTCCTCATCCTTGCTTCTTCCTCCCATTTTACTGTCCTAAAAATAGGATTCCTTCCAAAGCAGTGTGGTAGGGTTTTGAGTTGGCTCAGTGTGGGTAAAAATAGATCTAATGAAATGAATTCACTTTGGAAAAATTCTAACAATGAAACTTTTGCTAAGAATTTATATTTATGAATCAAAAAAGGAGCCAAAGTACTAAAGCTGGGTCTTAGAAAATGTCTCCAGAACTTCTGAATATGTCTTCCAGAAAGGTCCTTTTTATGTGCCCCAGAAAGAATACAGACTTTGAATGTCTAGCTTTTTTGTTTTGACAGGGCAGCTTAGGGGTATGAAATAAAAGTTAGATGGGGACAGAGAGTAAAATGTGGATTACAATGGACCTAGCATTTCCTGTCATCAGATCAGAAGAATTTTTATTTTATCTCAAAATATTTTTGCATTTTGACCCATCTCTTTTTCCTCCTTATTTTATTATTTTTCACAACACAAAATCTCATGCCAGTACTAGATCCATATTCTGAATTAAAACCATATCATGTTTTGTTTACTGAAAATTTATATAATACAAATAAAAACTTTCTGTACTTAGGTGGTTAAATTTAGTATTGCAAATTGTATGCAAATTTTCCCTTTCTCTTCCATTTATTAATTTTTGATTTGTTCATATTATAACATTCATATCTAGGTTATCACTCTTAGCAAAAGCCTGTGTTACTTTACTGATGCTGAAAGGAAGAACATAAGAAAAAGGTGGTATTGTGCTGTGATTTTACTATTTCATCAGCTATTATCTGAATAAAACATCTAAATTAAAAGGCTGACATTAAAACTAGAAATGTCAGCTTCTATGTCAAATCAGCTAAAAACAAAGAGAAAGGAAATGGAGAATACTTTGGCACCCTGGGTTGAATATTACTACTCTTTTAAGGAATAGCATGGGCTTTAATAATTCATTAGTTAATAATACCATATTTGAAAAACAGTTTTATAAATTGTGTTCAGGAAATTTCTGGAAATAAGCTACATATAAATATTTTTCCTTTAAAAAAGTAGAATCCAGCATGAATTTTAATTTTATCTGTAGTAAAAGTTGTCGGAGTAGAAAAATAGTAGCAGCAGATTTTATCTCTATACTCTTATAGTATCGAAGAAATAGCTCTAAATTGGCAAAACAAAATAGAAGAATGATTATTCTGAGAACTTGGGCTAAAGCAGCTATTTAGAAAACAGCCTAACTTCTCACCTACTCAGTACAGTAATTTTTTAATCCCATTTTGATGTGGAGTTTTCTTTTTGTTTTTATTGTTGGCTTTTTTTTTTTTACTGTTCTGAACATAAAGTGTTAAAGTAAAAATACTTTGTAAACTGATTGCAACTACCTATGATATTCCTAAACTATATTAATTCAAATAAAAATTAAGACAGTACTCTATACTTGAGATTTTATAACAGCAGGCACTATGCTAAATGTCCTACAAATCTTCTAAACTTTATAGGTAGCTCAATTTGTCCTTATTCCTGATCTACCCAAAGAGTAAGTCAAGATATGTTGGAAGAACATAAAAGAAACCTCAAAATAAGGGACCCATTTTCCAGTAGAACAGATTAACTTGCAAATTTCAATTATTCATGATATTTTCTTTTCTAAATTTCAAACAGTCACTGTGGAAACAGTCCAGGACTTTACAAAACCTGAGTATTCTTTTTGCTTTTGATGGTAAGCTGAAACATACCTCAGGCATGATTTCAGCAGAGAAAAATATATGGGAGAGGCCATTGCTAACAACAACCGTAACAGCCGTTGCTAATGTTTATTAGTTGTTCACTATGCAACATTCACAGTAAGTACTTCATGTATTTCATTTAATCCTCAGGAAACCCATATAACTACTATTATAGATCACAAAAAGGAAAACAGGCTAGTGCAGTGAAAGATTCATACTCACTCTTAAATTTAAGAGTACATGATTCTTATTGCTGAGAATTGACTTATTCCTGAAATTGACTAATTCTGGGTCTCTTGTTTTTCCATAAGAAATTTAGGACAGACTTTTTTTTAGTTCTGTGAAGAATGGCATTAGTATTAGGGATTGCATTGAATCTGTAGACTGCTCTTGGTTGAGTGGGCATTTTGATAATATTTATTCTGCCCATCCAAGAGCATAGGAGATCTTTCCATCTAAGATCTTCTTTATTTCTTTAGTGTTTTATAATTTTTATTGTAGAGTTCTCTTAACATCCTTGATTAGATTTATTCCTAGGTATTTTATTGCTTTTGAGGTTATTCTGATTGGAATTATTTTCTGGATTTTTTTTTCATTGGATTCATGGTTGGTATATAGAAAATCTACTGATTTTTTTTAAAGATTGATTTTGTATTCTGTTATCCTGCTAAATTCGTTAATTAGCTCTAGAAGTCTTTGGTTGAGTTTTGGGAGTCTTCTAAGTATAGGATCATATCATCTACAAATAGAGACAATTTCAGTTCTTATTTTCCTATTTGTATTCCTTTGACTTCCTTCTCTTGCCTTATCACTCCGGCTAGTATTTTTAGTAAAAAGTGTTTTTAGTAAAAAGGAGTGGTGATAGTGGGGATCCTTGTCTTGTTCCTGATTCTAAATGGAATTCTTGCAGTTTTTCCCCATTCAATATGATGTTTGCTTTGGGTAACATGATTATTGCCTTTATGATGTTGATGTAAGTTCCTTCTATTCTGATTTTCTGCAGTGCTTTTTAACATGAATGGGTGTTGGATTTTGTCAAATGCTTTTTCAGCATCTATTGAGATGGTCATGTGATTTTTGTCTTTAGTTCTATTTATGTGGTGAATTACATGTATTGTTTTGCATATGTCAAACCAGCCTTGCATCCCTGGAGTAAAACCAGCTTGGTCATGGTGTACAATTTTCTTGATATTGTTTTGAATGTGTATCACTATTATCTTAGAATTTTTGCATGTATGTTCATCAAAGATATTGGTCTATAATTTTTATGAGGTATTTTTATTTGGTTTTGGTATTAAGGTTATACTCGCTTGTACTAGACAGCTATAGTAATAAAAACAACATGGTATTGGCACAAAAACAGACATACAGACCAATGGAAAAGAATAGAAGACACAGAAACAAATCCATACACGTATAGCCAACTGATTTTTTTACAAAAGTGCCAATTAAATCCCTACCTCTCACCCTGCACAAGAGTCAAATCAAGATGGATCAAAGACCTGAAAATTAGACCAGGTACTTTGAAATTACTAGAGGAAGGTATATGCCCAATACTCCAACATATACACACTGGTATAAACTTCCTCAATAAGACCCACAAAACTCAGGAAATCAAAACAAAAATTAATTCATGGCACTTATTAAGACAGAGCCTATGAAATGGGAGAAGATATTTGCCAGCTACTCCTCTGATAAAGGACTAATATCTAGAATATACAAAGAACTTAAAAGACTTAACACTAAAAAAGCCTAATCCAGAAATAGGCCATTAAACTACATAGACACTTTACAACAAAGTAATGCAAATGGAAAATATGTGGAAAAAAAGTTCATCATTAGCAATTAGGAAAATGCAAATCAAATTGACACTGAGATTCCATCTAACCCCAATTAGAATGGAAATCACCAAGTAGTCAAACATCAATAAATACTGATCAGAAAGTGTGGAAATAGGAATTTACACTGTTGGTGGGATTGCAAATTAGTGCAGCCACTATGGAAATCAGTGTGAAGATTCCTCAGAAAACTGGGAATGGATCACCATATGATCCAGCTATACCACTCCTAGGTATCTTTCCAAAGGGATTGAAATAAGAATATTATAGTGATACCTGCATATCTGTTTATAGCAGCACAATTTACAACAGTCAAATTGTGGAACCAACCCAGGTGTCCATTAACACATTAATGATTACAAAATCATGGAATATACTCACAATGTAATTCTACTCAGCAATAAAGAAGAACAAAATTATTTCATTTTCACTAAAATGAATGGACATGGAGAACATTATGTTAAGTGAGATTATTCAGTCACAGAAAGTGAACAGTCATTTGTTTTCTCTTTTATATGGAAGCTAGAGGGTAATCAGGATATAAGAGGGACTTTAAATAATGGAGGATAAACCCCAGTGGAGTTGATGGAGGTGGGTCTATGGAAGGGTGGGGGTTGGAGAATTAATGAAGGAAACACTTCCATTAACATTATTTTCATATGTAAAATTACCAATGCCAATCTCATTATATATGGGGAAGGGGAGGGTGTGGGGAGAAAGCCCTGGGAAAGTTTACAAAGTTCTGCGTGCATTTATATCCTTATCACTCTGAAGTACAGTATTATATGAGACTATAATGAATCAGTAAAAGTATATTTAAAAAGCGTACATGAAAGGCATCCATGAGTTTATACATTGCCCAATCCAGGACACCTTTGAAGGAAACCAGGTACAAATTCAAATTCAAAGTTGTGTACAGGCTCTGAAATGACTCCTGGAAATAAGAATTTCATCTATAATAAAAAGTTGGATGTGGTTCTTTAAAAATTTCCATAAACTCTTTGACATACCTTTCAAAATTAGAGCCATATCTAACTCATCCCACCCTTACGTATTTGCCGAAAGTAATAGCTGACTCCTAATGAAATTAATGTGGTGTTTGATTTTTTTGTGTGTGGTGGTTAAATTTAACCCAGGACCTTATGCATGCTAAGCACATGTTCTACCTCTGAGATACATCCCCAGCACTGTTCATCTGTATTATCTGGCACTAGATAATGAAAGTTATAGCTTGCTCCTTGCCTTCTCTCCTGTCACTCATTCTGGGGGAAGTTAGCTGCCATGTTGTGAGGACACTCTTTTAGCAGTATTGGCAGGCCACATAGCCAAGAGGAGCTGAGGCTTCCTGATGACTGTGGTTGGAGTGAGCCAACTTGGAAGCTTCAGATGACTTCATTCTAGACTGACATATTCACTGCAACCTCATTAAAATCCAGAGGCAGATTATTCCTGGTAATTAAGTCTTAAATTACTGATCTAAAGAAACTGTAAGGTCATAAATGATTCTTGTTTTAAGTTACTATGTTTTTAAGTAACTTGTTATGCAGCAATAGGAAATCAATACAGAGCAGATTATGTTTTTTGAGCTTCTTAAATAATAAGAAGTGGAAGGAGCTTTTAAATTTTTTTTTTTTTTTTGTGGTACCGGGGATTGAACGCAGGGGCATTCTACCTCCGCGCTATGCCCCCGGCCCTATTTTTTATACTTTATTTTGAAACCGGGTCTCACGAAGTTGCAGAGGGCCTAAGTAGAGAGACAGAGAGAGAGAGAGAGAGAGAGAGAGAGCTGAGGCTGGCCGCGAACCTGGATCCTCCGGTCTCTGCCTCCCAAAGTACTGGGATTACAAGCGTGTGCCACCACGCCCCGCTTGGAAGGAGCTTTTAAAACTAATAAACCATGAGCAAATCTCTCTCCTTTTAATAGTTCCAGGGCTTACGGTATAAAGGATAACAAATAAAATACAAGATGCCTACCAGTTTAGCAAATTGTCACCCAGAAAACATGTAAGGCAGTATAAGAATACAGAAACAAATCCCTAGATATTTTATCTAAGAATAACAAATGTTTTTATTGAGAAGTAACTTGAGAATTGAGATTCAAAATTGACTAACTTATCTGAGCAAGTTGCTAGTATATTTAATAAATGTTGCGCTTAAAACATAAAAGTCTCACTGATGGTCTTTCTTAATATTTGTGAGATAAAGATTTATATCTGCATCAAGAAAGTAAATTTACATATCTAGCTTTATTAAGTGTCTGAAATGAAATTTAAATAGAAATTGTCAAACATTGGTTCCTTCTAAATGCAACTCAACTAAAATTTAGTATGTATGCCAAAGAAAACTGGTTAATGTGCAATAAAACTTAATTCTTGTATGAATCATTCTTCCACAAGCACTAATTCTAAATTAATTCTTTTCATAATGTGTAGTTACTTGTGTAGACACTGTGGGCTCTGACTGTGAGGCCTGACCAGAGGAGACAGAAAACAAAGGACTCCAGGAAACAGCAGGAAAGTAGAGAAAAATGCCTCTAACCTTCCCCCTGTACCCACCTCCATAAATTTACCTGCTCTGGCCTGGTGTCAAACCCAATAATTGGAGGAGTAAATTACTGCTTTGCTCTCCCACCCATCCTAACCCCCCATAAAAACCCCTATTCTGTAAGGAAGCAGGCTCCTAACTCTCATGGACTTTATCTCCCAGTCAGTTGCACCCTTCCAGATTTCATTCCAGAATAAAAAAATAAAATCTGTTCCTTGCTGTCCTCCTGGGCTCTTTTTGTCCCGCAATTTCCAGACACTTATGGTGCTGAAAACTCAGAATGAAAGTGGCAGTCAGATCTCTCTTGTTACCTGATCCAGAAAAGTTTTTTGGTTGGCCGCTCTTTAATGGGTCAGTACCATATTCCCTCCCCCCCTCCTTCTTCGCATGGCTCCAACAGGGGATGGCCCTTCACTGATCCTTTCCTGCATTCAACATCAGTCACTAATTTAGCTGGTAAGTTCTGCCTCAATCTGCTTTTCTGAGGGCGCTCAGAAAGGCCCCCCAACTCCCTTCCAGCCACCTGGATTCCCAGCTCTGGAGATCCCCCTCCCCTGCAAAAAAGCGTGGGGATCCCTGGCTCCAGAAATTCCCTCCAGAGGATTTTTCTATTGCCAAAACAGAAACATGGGGACATCTGCCTTTCTGTTTCTGGTCCACCCACCTACCCAATGGATGATCCAGACTCAGCGCTGTCTTCAACTAGGATGCACATTGAATGACATTTCAGTCTTGCGGCAATTGTGTCTTATTGGCCTATGGGTTCCCAAATTTCAGATTCCCCCAGGGTTCTGGCATGCCTTTCAAAACAGCTTTCCACCTTGGGACTGAAAGGGGAACTTAAACCAAAGTGCTTTATTTTTTACTATAACACAGCCTGGCCCCAAGATTTATTGGAGGATGGAGGCCACTGGCCCAAAAATAGTATATTTGACCAATAAAACCTATGAGACTTAGATAATTTCATGTTCTGGAACAGAAAGGAGCAAGAAGCTATCTTTGAGCTTTCTTTCTACTCCGTTCCCAGCCCTCTCTCTGTAAAGACTGCTCTTTCTGCCAGGTTCTCTTCCTCAATGCTAAACTCCCAAAAAAGAAATCCCCTTCTATTTGTTCAACCCAGCTGATGACCCGCCCCCTTATCTAACCAACTTTCCGTTCCCTCTCCACCCCAAGCGCCATCCCCTGGGTACCCCACAGCACCCCATTCTCCCTCAAGCTCCTCCCCTTGAGGAGACCCTCCTGACCCGCCCTACCAGTCACCAGCAACTTTGCTGGTCCTGCCTACTCTCCCATCTTCTCTGGCCCCTCCCTTTCTTCCCTGCACTTCTGTCGTACTGTCTCTCATCACTTCCATCGCGCCTCCTGCAGCTTTTGTCGTACTGTCTCTCATCACTTCCATCGCGCCTCCTGCAGCTTTTGTCACGCCACCTCCCACCGCTTCTGTCACGCTGCCTCTTGTCACTTCTGTTGCACCTCCTTCCCCTACTTCTGTCACTCGGCCTCTTGTCACTTCTGTCGCACTGCCTTTCATTGTTCCATTCCATCATTTTTCTCAGCTGTTTCCACAAGCCTCCATCAACCACCTTTTTCTCAGTATTAGACTTAAAGAATAGCTTTCTTTACTATCCCTTTACACCCATCCTCACAACAATTATTTGCCTTTACCTAGACAAATCCCAACACTGGATATACCCAGAATCTTACCTGGACAGTCCTTCCTCAATGTTTCCAGGACAGTCCTCACTACTTTAGCCAGGCCCTTCAATCAGACTTGAAAAGACTTAACCTACATTCAGCATTGTTCTCCAGTATGTTGATGATCTATTGCTTTGCAGTCCAACCCAGCAAGACTACATAACTCATACTATCCAGTTGCTAAATTTACTGGCCACCTGTGGGTATTGGGTTTCACAAAAAAACAGCTCAACTGATCACTCAAAGGGCCACATATCTTGGCTTAATAATCACTCCTACAACAAAAGAGATCCCCTTGTCTCAGAAAAAGGCCACTGTTTCTGTTCCTTTTCCTGACACAAAACAGGGCCTTCTCTCTTTCCTGAGCCTTACTGGGTACTTTAGATCCTGGATACCTAACTTTGCCCTTATAAAACCAAACCCCTCTATGAAGCTACAAAAGGAAAACTTACTGACCTAATTTCCCCTGATCCTGACCTATCCAGAACCTTTAACAATTTAAAGCAGGCCCTGAGCCAGGCACCTGCCTTGGGGCTGCCAAATGCAAATAAACCATTTTTTCTGCATTTTCATAACAACAGCAACAACAACAACAACAACAACAAAACAGGCCTTAGGTCTCCTGGCCCAACCAGCTGGGGATCTTATGGTAAACAACTAGACTCCGTATATCAGGGATGGCCAACCCCTACTAATCCTAGAGGCCCTCAAGCTAACCTTCTATTGCCCCCTTCTGGTGCTGTACTCTCACAACTTGCCTGATATTCTTAGTCACAAAGCTCTTAACACTGTTTCAGATTCCCACCTACAAACCCTCCACTCCATTCTCCTCCAAACTGAAATCTCCTTCACAAGATGCCCCCTTCAAACCCTGCTAGCCTTTTGCCCCCAAAACTCCCAGAAGAAAGTGACCAACATAACTGTTCAGAAATTATTAATTTTTCCTTGACCACCTTCCACCATATAACCACTACCCACGTTTTGGGGGCACCTGATTGGTTCATTGATGGGAACTCATCAAAGGACCCCCTAACCACTAAATATGCCATTATTTAAGGGTAACATTACCATGATCAATGTTATCCACCCAGGAGGATAGTTGAGGCTTCCCCTTACCCCCTCACATCACTTCCCAACAAGCTGAGCTCATAGGCCTGACTTGAGCACTAACCTTAGCAGAAATTATATTATTAATATCTATATTAACTTAAAATATGCCTACAATATCCTTCATTCCAATGCTCAGATCTGGAGAGAGTGAGGCCTTTTAACTGCAAAAGGGAGTCTTATACAAAATCACAAATTAATTGATCACCTCCTCCAAGCAGCTCTCCTACCAAAGGCAGTGGCAATTATCCAAGGGACACCAAAAGAATAAAGGATATATCTCCTCAAGTAATCAAGAGGTAGACAAATTAGCAAGATTAGCCACTAACCCCACTCTATTTCCACTAATCCCAACTCCACCTCTTATCCTATTTCCCAGAACAAGAGAGCCAACTTAAGGCTCTAGGAACCCACTTCCAAGATCCCTATTGGTATAAACAGGGAAAGCTCATTCTTCCAGAGTAGTCCCAAGATCACTTCCTTGCCAATTTACATAACCTTTTCCATGCTGACTCCTACCCTAACCAAAGATTATTAGAACCCCATCTCTACCTCACACCTGAAATAAAAAGCAGATAAAGGAAATTATAAAAACTGTAATATCTGCCAACAGTCCTCAACCTCCTCTAACTTAATACCCCCATCCTTCCCCATTCACCAAGCCTGGAGTCACCTTCCTGGGGAAGACTGGCAAATAAACTTCACCCACATGCCTCCAGTATGAAAAGTAAAATATCTTTTAGTTTTAGTAGATACCTTTTTGTGGTGGGTCAAGGCCTTTCCAACTACCATCAAAAGAGCCTCAACTATTACTCATAACCTTACCTCTAGTATAATTCCCTATTTGGCATACTCAATTCAATCCAGCCTGATAAAGGACCTGTGTTCACCTCAGAAATCACCTAAAGTTTGTTTAAATCTCTGGGGATAACCTGGCATTTCCACATCCCTTATAGTCCAAGTCATCAGGAAAGTTTGAAAGAATGAATGGAATATTAAAAATCACCCTAACAAAGCTTTCACAACAAACTCACACTGACTGGATCACCCTCTTTCTCTTAGTCCTCCTAAAACTAAGAACACTTCCTTGAAAACCCCTCATGGTAAGCCCTTTTGAAATAATGTATGGGAGACCTGTTCTGTTTACACTTCACCAACCCAGGTTTTCCCTTCCATATCTCCACCCTTGCTCAGTCCCCTCCTCCACTCCCTTCTGTGTTATGGGAAAAACATAGTTTCCAACCTTCCCCAACCCTCCCCTTTTACCCACTCCTCCTTACAACCAGATATAACCATGGGACTGATTATATCTCCAAACTTCACCAAGCCACTTTACTCAAAATGGGAAGTGTCCCACCAAATTATCTTGACTACTCCAACAGGAGTAAAGTTAAAGAGACTCCCTTCCTGGTATCATTTATCCCCTCTCAAGCAGGCATGGCCACCAGACCCATCAGAAGTGGATTCTTTAAAACCATATATCTTATATGCAAACCCCGACCCTCCTTTTTTTCTCTACTAAACCCCATACTCCCTTGCTCTCTCCCTACTCTCCAGGGTCCCTGCAGACAAAAATTACAAAAATCCAGAAAAAGGATACCATCTCACTCCTATACCAGAAGAAAATGAATCTGAGCAGAACAACCCAGCCTAACACATGTCCTTTTCTTGACAAGAATTCCACAGGTTTCTCCTAGACTTTCCTCAAAACCTTACCTAGTTTCCTCATGGTCCACTTACCACACCTGAACAAATCCTACATGTACTCCATGAGGTGTGGCTCCAGGGCAAGCTCCAAGATTATACCCCCACGCATATAACTTCTTTTCACTCTGCCTTCTTTCTCTGCCATTCACATTTTGCCCCTGTCCACATTTCCCATAACAGATAAAAGAGTGATGGTTCTAATTCTTTTAGCCCTGGGTTGGATATTTCTAATCCTTTTATTTTTTAGCCCAAACTGCCTTTTTACTTCTTCCTGGAACCAAGCATATACAGACAGATTAAACATCCCTGCAACACTATTTAGTTGATTATTCCTAGGATCAAATTTCATCTGAATAAAAATCCAGGCTCCCTCCCCATGATAGATCAGGAGGCTTTAAGACACCCCCTATTGTGGATTTTTTTTTTTTTTTTGCAGTACTAGGGATTGAACTCAGAGGCATTCTACCTCTAAACTACACTCATGGCCCTGTTTTTTATTCTTTATTTTGAAACAGGGTCTCACTAAGTTGCTGAGGGCCTCATTAAGTAGCTGAGGCTGGCCACAAACTTGTTATCCTCCTGTCCCAAGTACTGGGATTACAAGTGTGCGCCACCATGCCTGGCTCCCTATTGTGGATTCTTGATGTCCTTGATATCCTTCTCATTACACTAGATCAGTTAATGCAAAATCTTTTTAGGCCTCCCATTTGGAATTATGCTGGACAATGCTAGGGCCCATAAGTTACCCATACCCCAGAATGATTGCCTTCCTCTGTCCTTTGACCTTTGCTGTCCTGTCTTTCCTCAAGGGATCTGCTAAAGGTGTGCCCCCCTTCTCCTGCTGTTTCAGAAGATATTCCCAGACCATCTTCACTTCTTCTACCCTAGTACTGGCTAAATGCTACCAGGGGTTAACACCATCTCAATGTACTGCCTATGGCCAAATTTACTGAATGTTTAAGATCACCTCCCTGGATATAACATAGTGTAAGGTCAAAAGGGGACAACCAGGCTGCTTCACGTTACAAACACACTGGGGTATCTGATGGAGGGGGGTGTCCAGGACAAGACTAGAAAGGAAACTATCAAATATATCAACAAAACATTATTGCCCAACTCTCCCCTCCCGGGAAAAACCAACTTTACATCTCCCATACCCACACCTCAGACCCCTACAAATAGACAACTTCAAGTTCCAGGAGTCATTTATCTCCATCCTTAATGTCACCCATCATTTCCTTAATTGTTCTAACCCAACCTTAGCAAAAGACTGCTGTCTCTGCTTATCTACCTCCTCCCTCACTACACCCATTCCTATCAATGTCTCTATCCTCAATTTAACCACTTCTGCAAACCCCCTATGCACTGACCCTGTCACTTCCGGAATCCAGTTACCAACAGACCAACTTCTACCATGCATCTCCCAAAAGGACACAAAAAAGGTGGGAAATTTATCAAACACCCATACCTGCCAATCAACAGTCTAGGTACAAAGGACTCAGCTTTTGTGTCTCTGTGAACCAGGAGTTATATTTTTCCATGATGGATTATCCTATTATTGCTTACTGTCCAACTGGATGGGGTCTTGCACTACAGTGTGGATAACACCTGCAATTGCTATTGCACCTACTAATCAGCCCTTTCCTATTCCTCTGGAAGCACACATTCACTATACATGAGCTGTACAACTTATTCCTCTCCTAATATTTCTAGGAATAACTGGAACAGTAGGTACTAGCGTTGGGTCCCTAGCCAGTGCCACAACTATTTATTAAAAAAAAAACTCCAAAAACAATGGACAGATGATTTATAACAAGTCACCTGATCTATTTTTAAGCTACAGGATCAGATTGACTCCCTAGTATAGGTAGTACTGCAAAATCAGTAAGATTTGGATCTGACTGCAGAAAAAGGTGGTCTGTGTCTGTTTCTTGGAGAGGAATGCTGTTTCTATGCAAATCAATCTGGCATTGTCCTTGATATGGCCCAGAAACTGAAAGAAAAAAATAGCAAAATGGAGGGGAGAATTGGCTGACTCCTGGGGCTCCTGGGCACAATCCCTCAACTGGATCTCATGAGTGGCTCCATTAATGGGACCCCTTCTTATAATAATCTTAGCAGCTATCTTTGGACTCTGCCTGGTAAACTTGATATTGTCCCAGATTCAAAAAACCACTAACTGCTCTGTTAATGAGGTTCTTCTCTTGCAGACCAAAGGCCAATACATCCTCCTCCAAATACACAGAACCTCTAAAGATCCTCACAGTGCCTGCAACACAGCTTCTAGCCCTAGGTCTACCTTCATCCCATTGTCATGCAAGAAGTATCCAGAGCAAATATGTCTGCCCATTTTCCCATATATTATATAACCTCTGGAATGTGGGCACTGTGAGATCTGACTGTGAGGCCTGGCCAGAGGAGACAGAGAACAAGTGACTCCAGGAAACAGCTGGAAAGTAAAGAAAAATGTGTCTAACCATCCTCTGCCCCCAGCTCCATAAATATATCTGCTCTGGCCCAGTGTCAAGCCCACCAGTTGAGGAATACATGACTGCTTTGCTCTCTCACACATCCTATCCCCCCCATAAAAAGCCCCTAGTCTGTAAGGAAGCGGGCTCCTGACTCTTGTGGACTCTCTCCCTGACAATTGCCTCCTTCCAGATTTTATTCTAGAATAAAATCTGTTCCTTGCTGTCCAGCTGAGCTCTCTTTGTCCCCATATTTACTGACAATTTACACGTAAAATAATCTCACTAAATGATATCTTCTCTAACCCAGCCTATCAATTTGCCCTTCTAAACAATGCATTTTAATTAATAATGAAAATGTTGAGTTGTCTTTGGAACAAGGGTCTTAGTGTTAATGAACTTAAGCTTTTTCTTCTTTTGAGTCTAGCAATTTCCACAATTTGACATTCTTAATACTGGAATTATTTAGAAGTCTAATGTTGCTCTTTAGTCAATTTCATAAGCTTAACTAACTGCTGGATTCTAAAATAATTCATTCTTAGTTATTTACAGAAAACTAAAATCAATATTCTAAATACCAGATATCTATATTGATGTTCATTTCAAAGTAGAACAAAATGGGCTGACTGTACATAAATCATTCTTTATTAGACACATACTCAAAGATGCCTCCTGAACACTTTCTAAAATTACTCAAGCCAAATCCCATTATAACAATTGACAAAACAAAACAAAATAAAACAAAACATTGATAATATAGTAATAAAACAGTGTAGACCAAGTTCTTTGAGGAGAGGGAATACACAAACTTTTAAAAGGCATTTATAATTGAGTCATCAGTAACTTTTTCCAGTCATTTGCTTGTTACTCTGTTTTTTTATTTCTTTGTTTTTAGGGGAAAATGATGATATTGTAAATCATATGAAGAAAATTAGAGTAATGGCTGAGTAGCTTATTTACTAGATATATAAACTAATTAAGGCCACATCTTAGTCTCCATTTCTTTACCAATAAAGTGAAAAGAATAATAACTCATCAGCTTACTATAAATATTAAGTTTATTTACATGAAAAGTATGTAGAATATGGTGTGCTAAACAAAGATTCCTTCTTATTCCTTTCAGCTGTGAGGTCTTTGGCATGATGGATGATGACAAACTTATCCCTCTTCCTACCACTTATCATAATGAGAGCCAAATAAGAAGACCTTACACCTGTGCCTTTATTTGCATTGAATGTTTAAAAGCAAGAACTTGATTCATTTTTTAAACTTTATCTTACAAATGTGTAAATTTATATCTCTTCAACTCATGATATTAATGAGGTAGGATAGAAGAAATAAGAACAACAGGTATAAAGGAAAGAAATAGGGAAGGAAAGGAAGACTAGCTTTAAATCTAAAAACTCCATGTTGGTCCCCATATTCACCCATAAAGTCTATTTCCCTATAGGCATACATTTCTAAAATGTCCTCACATTTCACCCTAAAGGTCTATTTTACTTTGATCTAGATTTCTAAAAGGTGTGATAAAAAACTGGCCAAATAAGTCTTGGAGCATCATACATACAATTAAATATGCACATATGTCTTGTTGAACTGCAGAATCCATTTTTGACTGAGAAATGTCTAGAGGGAATGTTAATAGGTCTGTGATAGTTGGTCAAGCCCAGGTGCCATTTATCAATCAGATGACATAAGTTTGAAGATTCTGAAAAACATTGGACTGCCATCCCTGCTCTGCACACCTACCCACCTCCTCACAGAGGTCTCCTATAAAAGAGTTGTGAGACCCCAAATTCATGTGTCTCACTCTGGAGGTGACCTGTATTCTCTCTTGAATGTGTATTTCTTACTTTCCTAAATAAACCTCTGTCATTGTCTCTGACAGGAACATGCTGAAATTCTTTTTCATCACATAAGACAAGGACTCCACAGAACCTGAGTTGAGAAATTGACCTTTCTCCAATGACATTAAGAGAAGAATTATTTTTATGTAGATAGTTTATTGAAGTTCAACACTAGAAAATTGCAAATGTTATATTTTATGTTTATAATGCTTCTTTCTTCATCCAGTTCCTAGAGAAATACAGGTATATATTCTGACATGGTCAAAAATGAAACAGACAAATGAGAAGCACAACTGCAAAATTAACATACTCAATGATGTGGAACAGATGGTGGTGTAAATTAATCTGCAGGCCAAGAAAACGAAGCATCCAGAGATTAAGATTAACACAAATCAGGCCAGCGAAAGAATACAAGGCTAGAAGAATTTCCCCAATAAGTATTTGGAGCATATTATCAAGAGCTCTAGAATAAGCCAATACTTGTAAATGGCAAAGGGCACTCATTTGTACTCAGAGAACCTATCAAGACCTATAATATAGTGTATAACATAACCCAAAGCACTTTAGAAATTTAATATAGCATTAATACTATTTACTTTTATTGTTTTGTGTAAGTCTCATTTTGAAGAACAAATTTAGATATGGTGCAAGAAAATACATCTCAATTTTACCTAATTAATTGGCTTATTGACCAGAGTCTGGTATTTAAAATGGATACAATATTTAAAACAGAGAATAGTGTCAAAGTTTAACCTAAGTAAATGTCTGTTTTACAATGTCTGTATGTTTTACAGTGTCTATCTGTTGTCATTGCTATTTATAGTAAGAATTTTAAGAAAATATTCCCCATTCTGTTTTAGTATATAAGTAATAATTTTATTCTGTAAACAAACAAAAGAAATGCCATAAAACTTAGGAAGATTCCATTGTTAACATGAGGATTTCACATAGTGTACTTTAAATCCTGAAAATTATATTTTAAGACATATCACAGTTTAAGTAATATATGCTATGATGTTTGCATGAGGGTGTTTTTCTTATGAAATTTAAGTCTAGGGATTTTTATTAATGATCTTGATGATAAACAAGATATCAGTAACTATGTTATCCTCATATACTTAATTTGGATACAGTACATACATTATTTACATACTATAGCAAATATTTGAGTCACATATATTTACCATTAAGAGTGGGCAGAGAATATTCTATCACTTAACAGTTGTTAGATTTACTCAAACAGAAGAAACATCATCCCAGAACAAGATTGCCAGCAATGTTTTGTTAACATCTTTTAGCTGTATGATAAGATAATCATTTGTACCCCCAAATAAAAAATTTTCAATAGAGACAATTGTACATAACTTACTCATTTTTCTTGAAATTAAATTCAGTGTTTTCTGTTCACTTATACTGTTTCTTGCCACCAGATATACTGTTCTATTGTGTAATCAAAGAGAATAGAAATTCAGCAGCCAAATAAACCTCACTAAATGCTTTGAAACTACTTGTATGTTAATGACAGCCAAAATTATAATCTATCAAAATGTGCATTAAGTTAAACATTCACTGAACAAAGTTGTTATAGCAATGAAAATCAATAGCCATAACTACATACAGCAATGCTAATGAATTTCATGAATATAATTTGAATGCACAAAGTCAAGCATAAGTGTGAAATTATAGGCAAAACTAATTGATGCGGTTAGATCTCAGGATAGTGGTCATACTTGGTTGGGAAAGGGAGATGGGTAGAAGGAAAATAAGGGTTTTCAGAATGCTGCTAAGATTCTTTTTTGATTAGTTATTAGTGTGACTATTAGGTATGTTCAGTTTTTTTAAGAAAATCATTGAAATACAGCTTATTGATGTAAGATAAATCCATGAGTCTCTTAAATTTCTGAATGTATTATGAGCAGAAACTGCCATTTTAAAGATTATCTATTCTGAGATGTTAATACAGAAATGTCCTTGGAAGACAGAAATATTTCCCTTCAGGAATGGAAGAAGATTTGTTTCCTCATTAGTATAATAAGGATAATGGTCCTTTCCAGGGCGAAGTCTGAGTAGGTTAGCTTGCAACTCCTTTATGAAACATCAGTGTCTCTAAGTTCAGAAATCCTCTCACTTAACCCACTACATGCATAGATGTCTTTGGGTCCTTGTTGAATGGATCTGTGAGATTTGAAGCTCAGAAAACATGGGAAATTATCTTACTTTACTGTTATTTCTGTGGGAAATAAACAATCATGTCTTTTGAAATTATATAAAATTTTGATTAATTTTATTTGAAAAGTTATCCTGTAATTTTTACAACTTTGTATCATATTTTCTACTTGAAGTTTTTTTAAAACCAAAATTCACTACCTTCATGATTATAAATTTACCCTAAAAAGATCAAAGATAATTATTTTCTATTTAGCCAATATACTTATATTAAATGGGAAACATTTCTATATGTGGTAAATAATATTTTATATGTGAATATTTTGTCATTTTTGTTATCTGAACAGAAAAGTTATGCTTAAAAATTGAAATTGTGTTGAAAATGAATCCTGAAACTAAAACTAGGAATTAAAAAGCAATAACATAATATGCCAGAATGCTAAAACATCCTTAGAGCTTCAAATCCCATAGTGTACAGTTTTCTATAAAACAGTGTCAATGGCTCAGTTCACTGTAATGATGTTTGCAGCAACAAGCAACAAAGTCATAAACATGGCCTGATAAAACATAAGTTATCTGTGGCTTGTGAAAATGTATTCTGTATGAAATATTCTGTACAGGACCCTATGGGATTCCTCTCGGTTGTACCACTAGGCTGGCTTTCATAACGGGCTGTTCTCTTGGGATATTTGTGTTGCTTTTTAGCTTTAGCTTTGATAGAATAGAAGAGAAAAGATGAGAATATGGAGCCTGATTGGTTCACCACTCTAGGGACATGGGATTGTGAGCTGCTCAATAGGCTTTTCAAAATAAACAAAATACAGCTTTTTAAATATATGAAAAATAGGCTTAGAATTTAAAAGAAAAAATTGGTTTTGCATGTTGATAATTTTTATGGTTCTTAAATCAGTATCCTCACTTCCCTGCTCCCCAAATCAAATACTTTTGATTAATAAATAGGCAATTCTCATCTAGTTACTATAGTCCAATTTATGGTACTTTGACTATATTGTTAATTTATTTTGACTTCAGTAAGTTATACTGTAAATTTAATAAGATCATGATAATGTTATTGCTTCAAAAGTGTTTTTCCTTTAATCATATTAAGAATTTCCTCATATAGGAATGTCTATTTATATAAAATAATCACAAATTTCCAATGAGAATTCAAAGTTCAATGAAATAACATACAAATAAAGATGGTCTGAGTATATATAAAGGATTACTTTTTAAACCCTTATGTTTTATCTTTCATGGTAACAGATTCTTACAGAAAACATCTGTATTGAACCACTGGGAATGAAGAATAATAATTCAATTTTATCACCTATTTCTACATGTATGTTCTCTAAAAATTGCTTGAAACTATAAAAAGTTTTAAAATTTGTTCTGCATGGTTTTTGCTAAGAGGCAAGAAATTATTTTACAGTAAGTGCATTTTTAAGGTACTAAATATTGACCAAATTATTTTCTACAATATGCTACCTCAAATATTAGTGGTTTATGGCAAAATACAGATAACTAGACAATGTTCATAGTACCATGAAATGTTCATATTGATTGTAAAAACAGATATTGATATTAAGTTATTAAAGGGTAATGGCTGCCTTTTGTTTCAATAATACAGATGACCATTAGTTTTTAGCCTTTGACCTGAAAATATGGCTATCAATTTTCTTCTGTGTTCTTCTGGTGCCCCGTCCTCCTAAATTCTTATGTTTCATAAGTTTCACACAATGTTTCAGTTAGCATTTTTAGTGTTGTGACCAATTATACCTGACAACCACAACTTAGATTAAGGGAGAATAATTTGCTCACAGTTCTGAAGATTTCAGGGGTTTTGTTCCATGTTAGGACTGGTGAAGTCTGTGAAGCTCAGGGTATGGCAGTGGGAAGCAGAGAGAGCATCAGCAGAGTTCCTCTTCTCTCACATCATGGAGGCCTGAAGCAGAGAGAGCAAGGGAATATGTGATATAAAATCTCCAAGGCAGCACCTCCAGCAATCCCTTCTCAGCAACCAAGGCCCACCTCTATCATGGCTGCCTTGTTTATGACATGAGCTCTGGGGGACATTCTAAATCCAAACTACTTACCTTTTCCTGTAACCATTTATTATCTAGGCTTTGACATCCAGATTTTTAATCCTATGAACTAAGAGCAAGGATCTCTTTTAGGTAACTGAAAGTATAGAATTTTTATTTTTAAGTTAATAATCTTCTTACTCTATGAATTTGTAATGAAAATCAAATAATACTTTTATAAATAAACTTAAACCTAAAATAAAAATTATGTTTAAGATGTCTATAATGTCACATATTTCAGCATGGAAAGATTAGTATAAGCTTGTTCTAATTAACTTAAGTTTCAAATCTAAGGTAATAAGTTGCACTTAGGAAAAAAAGCAGTGGATTAGTTAACTGGTGTATTTTAGAAAGAGCATACTGCAGCATCATTCCTGTACTCCATTAAGCCATATTCTGTCACAATATATGAGGTTTTGCTCATGATAAATGTAAGATTTAACAGTGAGATAGTAGTATATCTATCAATATTTTGTCTTATCCTTCTTTTGGGAGAATTACTGTTGCCTGATATCAATCATAAGGCTATATATAGAACCAACCTATATAATGTGCAATCTATCTTTGTTCATTATCCTCATATAACATTAAATAAAAAGAACTGAGATTATTGAACAAGTTCATGTATTGTTTGTACCTGTTTCTGAAGATTTTTTAAATATTTGTGTATATGACAGAATTTAGACTGGGATTTGTTTTTATTTTAACATTTGATGAGTTGAAGATATACATACTCAAAAACCCAAATTTATTCTTCACCAAACCAGAATTTTTTAAAAGTTTTAAACAAAGAAGAGGCATGATAAAATTTGTATTTTAGAACAAGAGCTGAAATTAGTAGCTTGAATTGGGATGAGTTGGAAGAACAGATAGGAAGGCAAACATCAAAGTAAAGCAAATTGTGTCTTCACGGTTTTTCCTTGTTTGTGTCCATTAATGTTTCTTCATCAGTCATCACAAAAAATTTTTCAAAGGTATCCTTTATATTGCTTGTGAAAATTAAAAGAAAAGACATTAACCTCATCACTGCTCACTCTGGTTACACAGCTATATAGATGTTGAGAAAGACATAACTGCCTGCAGATACATTAGATAATGATAGGTAGGAAAACAAGCATCGTATTGACACAAGACAGGATATAGTTTAGGCTTAAATGAATAATTAGAATTCATTCTGTTGAGTGCTGGAGGAGGCTACAATAAGCTGAAGATTGCCAGAGAGGAATATTTGAATAATAAGATATTCAGCTGTGAGAATATTCAGAAATTAATTTACAAAAATTATTTATATTTTAAAGTTCCCTTTAAAATCTCTTTAGCTTAACTTTTTATATGAGAGAGTAGCAAATAATGTTTCACTGTCTATTGGCTTCATGATAGGTATGGATCAAACTAGAAGCTGCCCAAACCAGCTGTGTTAATTTTGATGAAGTGACCCTATCAATGAGATTCAACAAACATTAGTGTTATCATGGCCAGCCATGTGTAAGTAGACAATGCAAGTCTGTTTTTTTGGATCATTTTCACACAGAACAAACAAGATGAATAAGCTTACTGCATTGCAAAGCTTTTCATGAATGTAGGCATGGCTCTGGGCATTGTCCACTGGTGTCTGAGCAAAGTTGGCCTGAGTTCTTCATGGCAGCAATATTCAGAATGTGCACTTAACCAGCCTATTCTTCCCTACTGGGAAGGGAAGGGTTGAATGGGATTCAATAAAAGTGCCATTTTTTTATTTAATATGCTGGCAATGTGTTTGAATAGGGCCAAAAAAAATCAGCGTTTGGATTTCCCAAAGTCACTGTATCCTGACTATATACTGCAAAGTATATTTTTAAATTTAATCTCTTTCATATTTTATGGTGTTTTTTATGGTAGTGGGGATTGAGCCCATCTGAGCTCTATGCCCAGATCTTTTAATGTTTTATTTTGAAACAGATTCTCACTAAGTTGCTAAGGGTTTGCTAAAGTTGATGGGGCTGGCCTCAAACCTGTGATCATCCTGTATTAGCTTCCCGAGTACTGGAACTACAGGTGTGTACCACTGCACCCAGCTAAACTTCATGCTTTTCTATTTGTTCAAAAGTTTTGGCAGCATATATTTTATATTATGACTTTATTTTAGTGATTACTTACAAAATTATGATTTCATTTATATTCAAAGCAGTTAGAACTCACAAAGGACTAAATTTTAAATGCAATGGTTTTCCTCTAATATATTAAAAATACTTGGAGTAATTTCATAGAAATCTTCAGTGTAAGTAACAGTACAATCCCTGAAATTTATCTGTATTTGAAGCACATTTGATTTTCTTGAAGCTATGACCAAATAACAAACACCTTAGAGAGGGATTTATATTGGAAATCCTGTATAAAGTTGCCTAAAACACTAGAAAAGTCAAAGCTCTGATAGAAATAAATTTAACATATGCTCATGTTGTGTATGGTCTATTCCTAACAAAAGAGCAGTAAGGGAGGAAATTGGCATATTTAGAATTCTGTTAAGTTCAATGAGTTTTCTGGTTTGAATTTTCAGTGTAAGTTACATGAAAATCTGCAAAGAAAGCCATATATATAGCTAATTAATTACCACTGTTAGTAATTAACCAGCCCCCATATGTTTATATTTATTGAACCAAGAAAAAAATCCTATTTAGTGTGCAATTTGGTGGAAAGTCCATGCAGTGAAACAATAATACAATGTGTATATGAACTTCTAATTGTATGTTTTATTTCAGACTTAAACCATTTTTATAAAGCAGAAACCAGTGGGTAGGCACAGCTGGTAATAGGAGAAAGCATTTGCTACTGCAGAGAGCTTGTTCTTGAACTGCTTGAGCTGACTTAAAATGAAGAGGATCCTATCACAAACAAAGCAGCCACTGGGAAGACCTAAGTATGTTCTTGGTTTAAGATTACACTGATTTTGACATAAACATCTCAAATCTTTTTTATCTCCTTCCCTTTGGATGTCACTTCTGTGAAATTCAAAGCCCTTAAAATCAAGAATTGAAAATTTGAAAGTGCCAGGGGAAAAAAAAAGTGTAATAATATTGAGCACCAGGTTCATCACTAATAATTTATTCTCTTAACACTCTTGCAAAGTATACTACCACTGTTATTTCCATTTGAAGTCTAAAAATAACCTATAAACCTATAGACATTTTTTAAATTCCAAGCAAGACTATCTCAACCAAAACAAAACCCATGAGAATTTTGAGGTTTAACAATTCATTCCTCCATTCCCTCAATCCCCATTCATTACTGCTCAAAGGAAAACTAAAGAAATATGGTCAAAATGGAAGAAGAAGAAAAATTAACTTTTTTAGGAACTTCTAAGAAAAATATTTTAGTGAGTTTTTATTATTAAATTCACTTAATTTTTATTTTTAAGCAATATATATTCATATTTTTAGAAATAAAAATAAATCAGCAACCTTTATCATAACTTTCCCCAATGCAATCCATTCTTTTTTTTTTTTTTTTTTTTGCGGAACCGGGGATTAAACGCAGGGGGGCGTTCTACCTCCGCGCTACACCCCCGGCCCTATTTTTATAATTATTTTAAAACCGGGTCTCACGAAGTTGTGGAGGGCCTCACTAAGTAGAGAGAGAGAGAGAGAGAGAGAGAGAGAGAGAGAGAGACAGGGAGAGAGAGAGAGCTGAGTCTGACCGCAAACCCAGATCCTCTGGTCTCTGCCTCACAAAGTACTGGGATTACAAGCGTGCACCACCACGCCCGGCTTGCAAACCATTCTTAACTATTATTTTTTATCCTTTTGGTTTTTAAAAATCATGGCATATTGCTTCATATTTGTTTTTAAGCTCTTTTCAAAATATTATAGTCTTGTAATTATATAGTATAGTGAGTTTCAATGGGTTAAAAACATACATGCACACATCTCTTTGTGTATTTCCCTCCACATTCCACCCTGCTGCCCTATTTTCCCTCCCCATATGTGTTAGTGAGATTGGCAGTAAAACCTTCACATATTGTTCACATATTGCCATAGTATTATTGGAACTGTTTTCTTCTTCTTTTTTTTTTTTTTTGCGGTACTGGGGATTGAACCCAGGGGCGTTCTACCTCCGCGCTACACCCAGTTTATTTTGAAACTGGGTCTCACGAAGTTGCGGAGGGCCTCACTAAGGAGAGAGAGAAAGAGAAAGAGAGAGAGAGAGAGAGAGAGAGAGAGAGAGAGAGAGAGAGACAGGGAGAGAGAGAGAGAGACAGGGAGAGAGAGAGGGAGAGAGCTGAGGCTGGCCGTGAACCCGGATCCTCCGGTCTCTGCCTCCCAAAGTACTGGGATTACAAGCGTGCTTCTATATTCTCCCTCTTACCCCCCAACTGTGTTCCCTAAGTCCCCTCAACTACTCTACTGGTATCTCTCTGCATTATTTAAAGTCCCTTATGTTCCCTATTCTCTCTCTAGCTTCCACATATGAGAGAAAACATACTACCCTTGACTTTCTGAGACCAACTAATCTCACTTAGCATAATATTTTCCAGTTTCATCAATTTTCCTGCAAATGACATAAATTTATTCTCTATTACTGTGTCAAATTTCATTGTGTATATATATCACATTGTCTTTATCCATTTATCCATTGATGGACATCTGGGTTGGTTCCATAACTTGGCTATTGTGAATTCTGCTGTAAACATGGGAAATCATGTGTCACTATAATCTGACTTTAAGTATTTAGAAGAAATACTGAGGAGTGGTATAGCTGGATCATATGGTGGTTCCATGCCTAGTTTTTTGAATAACCTTCAAACTGATCTTCATAGTGGTTGTACTAATTTACAATTCCACCAACAATGTATGAGTCTCTATTTCCCTACATCCTCACCAGCATGTGTTATTTGTATTGTGTGTGTGTGTGTGTGTGTGTGTGTGTGTGTGTGTGTGTGCATGAGCTACATATTAAGTTAATTTCTTATTTCTTTATGGAAATTTTCTTACATAACATTTTTGGAAATCAATTAAATTAAATTAATTAAATTAAATTAATTAAAAATGGCCCAGTGCAATCCTTATTGATGTTACATTTCCATTCTGACACAATGACTTAATTTTATGACCTAAGTAGTCTTTTAATTCAATTACTAGAGTAAACACTATGATTCAATCACCAGCTAACCTAGTTTAACCAAGTAACTTTTCCAGCCTTCCCTGAAAATAGAATCATCCTTAATTACATTTACAATACTCTATTGTTTTGTTTTTAAAAAGATCTGTGTACTTTATATGAACTCTAAATTAATATTTTAACTATTTTAATATGTTAAAAAGTGTGGGTATGTAGTACAATGTATGTAAATTTTTTTCATTTACTATTATGTTAATAAAATTAATTGTTTTGAGTATTATTTACATAGTGTAAATATAATACAAATTATTCATCTAATTTTGATGATGGGCACTGGGTTTCTTTTTTCAGATCTTTGCTATTTTGTCCAGTGTATCTACAAATGATCTTCTGCACATTTGCTGTTGTATGTGCACAAAAGGTTTTTTGGTTAGATTTCCCAGTAGAATTTATGGGTTATATACCATATGACTATTCAAATGTAGGAGGTAATATCAAACAGTTTTTCAATGTGTTTGAACTAGAAAGTCCAGTTATACATCTCTGAATAAATGCAAAGGTGGTAGACAACTCTGCTGTGAACAGTTGTCTGGAATTTTGTGACAGAGAAATTCTCTTCACTTGCCTAACTACAATTTTAAGACTGTTAAAATTGAGCCTAGGCTGCCTTAATTGAAAAGCACAGATGATTTGTATCTTTATAATTTCAAGTGGCTTTACCAGATCATGGTACATTCCCTCTCATTGGAACTTAATAGAACATAAATATGGAAATGCATTGTATTCTTGCAGGCAGTTTCTGTATTCCAATTTAAAACTCAAAGGCATCAAAATCACTAAAAATTCACAAGGTACAATTTTTAGGCTTTAGTTCTGGATGTTGTTATTCAGTAGGTCTGGGATGGACACTAGATATTGATATAAAATTATATATCCAAATGAATGGATGGTTATCCTAAACAGCCATGTTTGCAAACTATGGTTTATAGTGTTTATTGGAAATCCCGATACCATAACAAAATCTGCATTTGTATAACATATCTCTGTAAATATATTTCCCCTAGGACTGTTTGAAAATCATGGCTAGGTTTTAAAGAATCAGGAGCATATTTAGGCTTTGCCTATCAGAATTTAGTAATCTTGATTTAATGCACCTGTTTACTTCATGTATTGAGGTATCAGCTCAATTCAAATTCCTATAATTACCTACTTATAAAACCATAATCCAAAGTGAGGGAAATAACTTCTATTTTTCTCTCCTTTGAGTGAGAAAAAGTGAAAATTATAACATTCCTTGTGACCTTCTCAGGCACCACTATTCTACAGCCAGCAAGTTTCATTCCACCTGTTAAGAATGTACATGGTGTCCACTCTTATTACAGGGCTTCTTCTAGGAGATAAGATACAAAAACATGTATACACAAAAGAGACAGGGATATCCAATTAACATTTTCACATATTTACTGCTATGTGACTCATAAATAAGAATGTAAAATTGCCAGTCTGGCAATCATTGGGTATTAGGCTGTGCTTTGATACTTTAAGCTTTATCACATATTTAATCCAAACTAAATTTCTAACCACAGTTCTAAATTTCTAACCACAGAAGTTGATGCCTGCCTCCTTCTGTATTATCTCCTGCTTCTGTTCTCCTCTCATTCAACATATCCTCATGGTTTATTCTTTAATTTTATCTTGACTCCAGCTGAATACTTCATTAAGTTGGAAGGTCTTCCTTTGTCACCTTATGCAACATTTAGCCCTCTTGCCATTCTCTTTCCTCTTATGCTCCATAAACTTGGTCACTCTCATTTAATATTACATATTTACTTATTTTACTCTTCCCTCATTATTATTAAAACTGTACAATGGCAAGGACTTTAAATTACATGTCACTGTTTATATGCCCTGAACACAGTATTCAGTTAATATTTTATAATGAGTACATAATATTTAATAAAGTACAATTAATTTGATTGTATGTGTGATTGCATATCCTTCCTTAGAAAAGTAGCTTGTTATCTTTAAATTTGTGCTGTGAAGATAGCCTTAGTTTTAATTGGAAATTAATTCTAGATTATTTTTATTTTCCATTCATTAGTATAAGAAAATTGGACAAAAGGTAGTTTCCTTGAGATAGTATTTCAAAGCCAATAATAAGTGTACAGTTAATAATTTGGTGGCTGAGAGTCAGGAAACAATCAGTGGAATCATGAAATATGTATTTTTAAAAACTCAAAAGCAATAAGAAAAAAATCTTTGTTTTAACCTCCCCAGATAAAGTCATTATCCATATTTTTAATACATGTCATTTTTAAAAACCAATTAAAGGAAAATAATAGAGATATTAAATTCACAATATCCTCAAATGAATTGTTTTATAATACATGTCACTTTTTAAAACCAAGGAGAAAAAATAATAGAGATATTAGGTTCACAATATCCTCAAATGAATTGTTGAACTACATACTTTCAATACCAAAGGGTATCTTCAAAAATTTTAAGATGAAATTTATTGATAATGTGGTAAATTCTTGATCAAAGAATTACTTTATTCTAAAACATTCTAAAAATAAAAGTTGCACTATTTTTAGTATTGTTTGGGGGCACATTTTAAGAGCAAAAATATTACACTATGTCCTACTACAAGGAATTAAGACTTTGGCTAATATTTTTAAAATTTTCTGTTATGTGAACTCTATTGACTGATTTTTTATTTATAGAAATCCTGAACTTAATTAAAATTACATATCATTAAGTAAGGGAATACTGTACTTTTATTCACATTTTATTTTTAAAAGAGAAAAATAATACATCTTTTTTAACATAAGATCTAAAAATAGTTAAATACACTTCTTGAGAATCTTCTAAAATTATCTTGTTAGACAGCATCTTTGGGTTATTTTGTTGACAAAATAACTTTAGTGATCTGTATTGTAAGACATGAAAGATAGAAAAACAAACTTTTGATCAGAAAAAGTTTTTTATTCAAATTTATCATTGTCTACTATTATAGCAGTTGATCAATCCTGATCTCTCCCTCAGCATGTTGGGAAGGAAGTAAGCTTAATATTTTTCAATCACATTTTTTCAAAATATGTGGAGAACCTGTGTTAGTTACTGATTTATACTTAATATGTAAGCAGAGAGGAAGAAAACAAAGAATATCAGAGATTTTATAGACTCACATTAACTAAATGTTTTTCCCAATTTTAACATATCCTGATAGTTTAAGAAATTATGATATTTTCAAATAGGCAACAGGTACATTAAAGAATGTTCAATATCACTAAATGATCATGGAAATACAAATTGAAATCATAATGCAATATCATCTCACCCAAGTAAGAAAAAAGTTAATGAAAAATAACAAGTGCTGGAGAGAATGTGGAAATAAGGAAATACTTCCACACTGTTAGTGGGGTTGTAAATTAGTACAGTCATTATAGAAAAGAATGTGAAGATATTTCTTTTTTTTTTTTTTGCGGTACCGGGGATTGAACGCAGGGGTGTTCTATCTCCGCGCTACACCCTCGTGCGCACGCGCATGCGCGCTGAGGCTGGCCGCGAACCGGGATCCTCCGGTCTCCGCCTCCCAGAGTACTGGGATTACAAGCGTGCGCCACCACGCCCGGCAAGATATTTCAAAATACTAAAAACACTATCATAAGATCAGCAATCCCATTGCTGGGTATATATCCCAGGGGAATGAAGCCAGTATGTTGACAATTGCACTCCCATTTTCAGAGCAGAACTATTCACAATAGCCACAAAAAAAAAAAAAATGGAGTTGCCAGGCATGATGGTGAATATCTGCAATCCCAGTATCTGGGAGGCTGAAACAAGAGGATCACAGGTTCGAGGCAAGTCTCAGCAATTTAGCAAAACCCTCAGCAACCTAGCAGGACCCCATCTCAAAATAAAAACTAAAATGGGCTGGGGATGTAGCTTAGAGGGTAGCATCCCTCTGGGTTCAATCTCCAGTACCAAAAAAAAAAAAAAAAGGAGAAAATCTAAGTGCCTATCACTGATAAGTGTATAAATAAAATGTGGTACATATATGTGATAAAATGCTATTGAGTCATAAAAAGAATGAGATCTTGTCATTTAGGACAACATGGATGGAACTAGATATTATTAAGTGAAAAAAGTCAAACACAAGAAGACAACTATTATATGGTCTCACTCTTATTCTTACCTCCTACAACATCAGCATTTCTAGATTCCACATAAGTGTTTACCAGAGATTGGAGAAAGAAGGGAAGTGAGGGAGAAACATGGAAAGTTTTATCAATGGACACTAAATTACAGTTAAATAGTTAAATAGGAGCAAAACACTCCTATTACATAGTGTACTATTGCACGGTATAGTGATTATTGGTGTACTGTTGCATGATATGATGACTACAGATAACAGTTATGAAATGTAAACTTTGAAGAGCTAGAAGAAAATATGTTGAAAGCTTTCAGCACAAAGACTAAATGTAAAAAGAGATAAGTGCATTTAATTTGATTTAATCATTATGCATTGTATACATGTATCAAATATTACATGATGCCCCATTAACATGTACAACTTTAATATTTTTGCATCTGTTTAATTATTTAAATGAATAACTTATGGTATTTAAATTTAAAACTAAAATAAAATAACTCAATGAAAATAATAAATACCAGTTTGATACTCATATATTCATGATAAAGATTGCTTTTCCTATTATCCTTTCACCTGGGATCTCACATCTCCTATCGATCCTTATATTTAAGCATTATTTCACCTAATTACATATCAACTGTAAGGATATTGACAGAATCAAGGTGGTTTCTGCCTTATTAAATTCCTTAAAGGCAAGTTGTGAATCATGTTGCAGGAGACTTTGTTCCATGGAGAACAAGAAAAAGAGGCTGGAGTAGGATAAAGCAGGTCTCTTTATTCACTGGCAAGGCTCAGTGAGCAAAGCTCCATGTCTAAGCCCCGAATGGTGTCATTATAAAGATTATATAACCCCAGTGAGACAGGTTTTGATTAGACTAATAACAGGCAAGGGGTACCAATACAGGGGCTCGGATCAGGTTTCATTTCTGCTTTCTGAGCTAGATTTCCTGTACTAACCTCCATGTGGCCAGGACTGGGTGGCACTATCTTGGATTCCACATAGCAGGGACTGGGCAGCACCATCTTGGGCTCCATGTGGTTGGGACTGGGTGATGCCATCTTGGTGGGCTTAGCTGCCTTATCTTGTGGTATTATCTGCCAGGAGAGGCCCTGCTTTGTTCACCTCAGAGGGGGCCTGTGATAAAAGCTTTATTCTTTTACCTTGTCCCTGGGCTTTTAGCCAAGAGTTGTCCTCAAGACATAGCTGCTTTCCTGCCTCAATCACAAGGTTAAGATGACATACTTTCTGTATTTTACTTTTCACTACACGTGATAATTCTTAGTAGACAGTTTCTTATGGCACAAAAGGAATCTCTGTGTTTCAATGAAGAGTAAAATCACAGGAAATAATTTTTCTTTATAGTGCTAGTGACCATTGTAATTGATTTTGACCTAATGATAGATCCATAGAAATCTAAGGAATGAATGTATGTGTTTGTATTTTCATGTCAGATTGAAATTCCTGATAAACCATAGGAATAGTAAAAAAAAGTTTAAGGAATCTACAAGGAAAACATGACTTTTGGAAATAGATATGACAGGGTACCATAAAAAGTAGTAAAACTACATCTGATATAACGAGTTACTATGGGGGAAAATACTAGATATTTTTCATCATGAATGGTGATAATCTAACAACATTCTAACTTTATGTAGTTATAATTTAGTTGCAAAATTTATTACTTTGTGGATAATTAAAATTACATTTTATGAATGGCTTCTAATTATAGTTAGGTTCACATGCTGATATAATTTTGAACCATTATTGTATTGCTTTTTATTAGCTGTCACTGTATATTAAGTCACAATTGTTCTTTTTTTTTGCGGTACCGGGGATTGAACCCAGGGGCATTCTACCTCCACGCTACACCCCCAGCCCTATTTTTTTATGCTTTATTTTGAAACCGGGTCTCATGAAGTTGCAGAGGCCTCACTAGGTAGAGAGAGAGAGAGAGACAGGGGGAGGGAGAGAGAGAGAGAGAGTGAGAGCTGAGGCTGGCTGCGAACCTGGATCCTCCGGACTCCACCTCCCAAAGTACTGGGATTACAAGCATGCTCCACCAGGCCCAGCCCAACAATTGTTCTTTTATATTTAAAATATAAAGTATTTTACAAGTAATTCAATGAAACATAGTATTTTCATAATTATTTATATGTAAAGCTTTAGGAATAATTATGTGGCTATCAACAAAATTGTCAATTCTTTTACCTTCAATTTCCTTAAGATAGTCTAAAAATAAGACATTTAAAACTTACATATAGAAAAATAATTATTCTAATGCAAACACCAAAGGTCATAAAGCAAGTTCCATAACTTGAAATACTGACTTTGAAAGCTGTCCAAAATCATTTACTTATCCATACTTAATATTTTTAATCCATTGGAAAGTATCTTAACAGAATTATTATATAAATTATTGAGCATTCTTAAGTTTAAGTCCATGTCATCTGCATAACTACATTCCTTATGTGCTTGATAAGTAAATGTAACAAAATTGAAAAGATGGTAAAATATTTTTCCCAAAAGAATAAACAGAAAAATTTGTCAAATATAAGTATAAAAATTAGTTTACAAATTATTTCATTAGGATTTATTTTTTCTGGAAAGCAATATTAATTTGTATTAATTTTAAAATATCATCTTAATTTTTATTGTTAATATTGTTATTAATATTTATTACTAAAATAAGTTATATCATATCTCAAATTTTACCCTTAGATTTTTAGCTAAGTGTTTACTTAATATATCAAGGATCAACAGCCAACTTGTTTCATTCATCTATTCCCTCAAGAATTCACACATTCTTTTATTGTTTAATCTGAACAGAGTGTGCTGTGATTGTATCACTAAGTAATTAATTACTACCTGTAGTAACCTATGAGATTCTTAGATAAAAACAAGTGGTAAACAGTATTTCATCACTAATTTCATTAAGATATATATTTTTTAAAAATACTCGCATGCCATTCAGTTTCTCTAAATATTACTGCATTTTTTCTGTTTATTATTTCTGTCTAAGAGAGTTTCAGAAAGTTATAAACTTAAAATTTTAGTTTTCTGACACTTATACTACTCCTATTTCTCCAGGTTCTAAAATAAAATGCTGGGAATTAAGTTATAGTTCCCCTGATTTTGCCAGTCTTTTCTACTAAAAAGATTGCCTGAAATTAACTTCTTACCAAAAGGAATTGATATGGAAAATTCATTGTTTTAAAACATTTTCCAAAGGAAAGAAGACTATTTTATTCCTTAATATAGATACACATAGATAATGGAGCTTTTGAAAATTTGGAGTTAATATAAATTTTGGAGTTAAGAAATTTTGGAGTTAAGAAACACATAGATAATGGAGCTTTTGAAATTTTGGAGTTATAAGTTAATTTCTAACTAGAAAATTTCATGAAAGGTGCTTTTAAATAATATGCTTTTTAACTAACTTACCAAACTTAATATCATTGAAATCACCTAAGAATTATCTTAAGCATATTTTACTTCATGAATTTAATTCTTAACATATATTATTTTATAAATGTAGTATAAGAAATAAAACTTGTGAAAATTGACATTATAACTGTTCAGAAATAAAAATTGTCAGCATGTAAAAACAGATGTATGGATATGATTTATCAACTATATTCTCATTATCTTAGCAAAATTACCTACTCAAATAGAAATATATTTGAGTGAAAAATAATACTATTAGTAAATATTTTAGGACCTATATTGAGACTTTGTATCACCTCAGTTTTAAAATTCTATCACTGTCAAAATAAGACTATACACACAATATTGCAGATATTTTTAATACATAATTGTAAGAAGCTATTGTTAAATAGCATTGTCAACCATAAAAGTTCAGTAAATGACATTAATTCAGTATCCATATTGATAAAAGTTCAACATTTAAAGAGTAACATTAATAAAGTGATGGGTTAAAATCTCCAGGACCAGCCAGGCGTGGTGGCGCACGCTTGTAATCCCAGTACTTTGGGAGGCGGAGACTGGAGGATCCCGGTTCGTGGCCACCCTCAGCTCTCTCGCTCTCTCTCCCTGTCTCTCTCTCTCTCTCTCTCCTTAGTGAGGCCCTCCGCAACTTTGTGAGACTCGGTTTCAAAATAAAGTATAAAAAATAGGGCCGGGGGTGTAGCGCGGAGGTAGAACGCCCCTGCATTCAATGCCTGGCACTGCAAAAAAAATTAAATAAATAAAAAAAAATCTCCAGGACCCGTTCCCTTTCTGGAACAAAAACAAAATTACAATATGCTAACTAAAAGTTTTAATGAGATTAAAAACACCAGTTAATAAGTCACAGTAACCTAGGCAATATAAAAATTAAGAATAGTTTCACTGAAGCTGAAAATAAGAAAAGCCGTTTTATATCAACCATGAAGTGGTAACCCCGCCCCCGGCCAATTGGCACAACTTAGTATATTTAGGAACAAATGGTCCATGTGTGGCTTTTATTTGGGGAATTAAAAAGAGTGGAATCTTTGTCCAACTTCCAAGGTTTCCAAATGGTTGGCTGAGGGTCTAGTTTCTCTCTTGCCTGACTCAAATTGGGAATAGCACATATTGGATGCCTGAAGATTGCTGAGATTAAAAGATAGCTAACCATCTTACTACCATAGTGAAGAGAGGAAATGACACAGACCAAGACTAGAACAGCTCAGTAAGTTCAGGAGAAAGGTAGCAATTATGACTGAAGACTGGAATATATATCTAACATTCAAGATTTTCAGAGGCCAGTATAGGGAAGAGGAGGAAGTTATTTCTGCCTTCCCTAAAGCAGAGTGCTGAGAAAATTCACATACTTTGTAAGCCTGTGTGCTGAGGAGAACACAGCTCAGAAACTTATTGAAGTGCTAAGGAACCTTCACTACCACAGACATATATCAAATGGAATAACCTACTACAAACTCCTGAAGAAGAAACTGGAAAATTTCTCTTGGGAAATTACATGCAGAAGCCTAGAGAAGGTGAATCTCCATAAAACTTTTGAGAGGCTCCAAAAATATTTATCCAGCATGATTGGTGGAGGTCAATCTCCTGTATGAAGCCCCTCCATTATGACTAGAAAGGCAGCTCTTCTCCCAAATGCATAAAGCACAGCAAAATTAAACAAAGCACAAAGAATCAGAAAGCACGATACAATTAAAAGAACAAAATATTTTTCACAAGTCTAATTTAAAAAATGGTAATTCATGAGACAAAGAATTCAAATTATTACAGTTTACAAGAGAAACAAGGAAAACAATACAGAAATTGATAAAAAACAAAGACATAGAAACTGTAAAAAAAAGAAGAAATTCTGGATCTGACAAAAATATTAAAGAGGTTTAACAGGAAACTTACCCTGCAAACTCAGAACTCAAAAACCAGTCAATTGAGTGACAAGATCAAATTTTTTTGAAGAATAAAGAAAAATGAATAAAACCTAATGAATTTGAGACCTAATTTAATGGGTCCAAAAAATAAGGTATAGAGAAAAGAGCAGAGTTTATTTGAAGAAATAATGTCCTGTTTCATTGATGTAAGTTTAGTAAAAAGTATTATCAATGGCACACATACCACTATAATAAGCCAACAAAAAATCTAGAGCCATATGATTATATATTAGTACTCAAAAAATGAGTTGATTCTGGACTGCATTCCAACTAGGGTGGAGGTGGTATTATTAATAAATTCTGCAAGAGCAGAATTTGCTCTGGTTTCTTATATTTATAGTTTCTTTAGTTGCTCCTATTTGTATGATTCTCATAATAAATGACTGCCCTATCTTGTTCCCACAAAAAAGGAAGTCAGTAGGTCCCCACGTAGACCACCTACATATTCAAGAGTGACCTCATTTTTAGACCTCAATCTGAAACCTACATGTCACCTTAGTGATTTATAGAAGTAGGTCTCCTTGTACAGAAAAGAATCAGTGATGTATTCTTAAAATGAAAGACATAATAGATAAGCAGAACTATATCTGCTTGCAAAGGAAATAGTATTTATTGAAGCCAATTGGAGGTCCAGAGAAATGAATTATTTATGACACAAGTTGTAAACTTGTCCTGCCTTTCATTGGCTGAGTTATATATTTAGAACTCTGTTGGTATCTTCTAGGTGGCATGTATTTTACCCATCATCATACAAACCTTATTGAATATAAATTGCATATAACCTATGACATGATCAACACAGTATAATTTGGTTTTTGTCTGGAATGGAGGACAACCAGCTAAATCACAAGTTTTTCTGTTTAAGGCCATTTTTCTAAGTAGGTACATTGAATGTGATTACTTAGGGTTTCATTTGATAACATTAGAATTTCTCAGAATGCTTTATTATAAATGTCTGAACTTGAGGTGTCATATCCAGCAGTCAATAGGATAAAATGCATTGACTTTTGTCTAGAATATGCAAAGAATGGCATGAGAATGAGTATGTTGTAACCTAACCTAACAATTCTAATAAGGACGAGAAAAGAAAAAGATACATTATGGTGAACATCAAATTGGGTTCTACAGAACATAAGAATAATAATTATAAGCAAGTAGTTGAAAAAAACCCCCAAAATTTGACAAGATTCTTGTTTGAGAATTTGGGGTGGAAGCTATCCACTGCTGAAGACATCATTTTATTCTGATGGTGCTAGGTTAAACACATTCAGTGTTCAGCTGCTCCTAAAAAATCTTCATCTTGTGGTATTCTGTTGGAGCTTTCCTATTGTGGAGAATTCTTGTGGTACACCAGATGAAAACACTGTGTATTAATCATCCTATAGAGGCCACATCAAGAACAGAAATTGGACTTTAAATTCACAATAATCATCTAAATCTTACTACTTAGTGTGGGTAATAAGAATTGACAATAGAAACATTTGATAGGTCACTCAGCAAGATAAATTTTTACTTCTTATAAAAAGGGCATATCACAAATAAAAGTCCAGTAAGCAAGCACATTGAGTGGGAAGTCTGCAGTTTTTATCTCTAACACAGAATTCTGAACCATACTCCTATTGGTGGGAGCATGGTTTCTATTCTTACTCAATTAGCTACTTCATCTAAAATGGAAGGCTAGAGGAGGGTTAACATTTGCAGTTTTCAGGAGATAGAAATTTACAAAGAAACAGGAGCTTATACAAGGTTACAAAATGGTGGTTTTACAAAATGGAATTACTTTAAGTTAAGCTAATCCTTTGAGAGTAGACTTAATTATAGTCTCACAATTACCCCCTCCTTATTATCATTAATACTCTTTTCTTCAAATTCTGTTAGCATATGGTGACTTTTGCTCTTGAAGTTGTCTAAGAAGAAATTACTTTGAGAGCTGTCCCTTTTTAGCCCCTAGATCAGGCCCCTAAGACAAGGGATTATACAGCATCCTACTAGGATCATTACTCAATATTATAATAAGGGATGTTAGGACTGATATCATTATTCCTCTCCACTTTCCAAACCATTTTTCCACTAGATTGGGAAAAGAATTATCAACTCCAGTATTCTCAGCTAATTCATATCTAGAGCTAAATGATTTTCCCAGGTCATTCTGCTGGTGACATCTAGTTGTTCAGCTATGACTTTTATAATGCCCCTCATAAAATTTACACATTTCTCTATGTTTCATTAACTCTATGTTTCATTAACTATTGACCAAAATAACAGATTAAAATCCTGCAGCAATCTGATTTCTAGCCTTAACTTCATCTAGTACTCCTCTGGGTATCCATCTATCTATCTATCTATCATTATCTGTCTGTCTAATGATCCCTCTAGGGTACTTTGTTTTAGTTTGACCTTTAATATTAGAGGTAGTACTAGAATTTTGAAATGCTAGAGTAAAAGGAATAGCCAATTGAGCAAGATGCAAATGCCACTCCACTCTTTAGGCAAGATAGTTAGGGTTTGATTTACCCCACAGTACCATCAGATATCAGCTTGTGAAATGTTTAGAGTGGAGAAATTGGCCTGTTCCAATGAGATCAACACATGGGTGCACCTTGATCAATTACCCAGAAAATTTGTTGCCCCCCACCCAACCTGGAAAGGTAGGAAGTATATAGTTTACATTCCTATGAGCACAGATTCTCATAAGATCCTCAGGGGGTACCCAAACTTAGGGAAGAGTGTGAGAGTCAGAGATAACTCTCATTTCTTCAGGCAGTTTCATCTTGGAACAAAGCCTACATGTAGGACATTCCAGCAGAGTCTGTATCTCATCCAAGCATGATGGTATATACCTGTGATCCAGTGGTGGGTAGATAATTCCATACCATGTCCTGTCCCAAAGCAGAGCAGGCATTTAAAAGGTTAAAACAGGCTGTTTCCTACTCTTCACAGCTTGCTGTTTGAGCTTCTTCTGCCCCATACTCTCCAAGCAAACAGGCTGCTCTGAGCCTGCTGGGTTTACATGGCAATGAGGTAACAAAAAAAAAGTTACAGACCTTGAAACTTAAAGGGAGGGGCTAAAAGACACCAGGTTTCTTCTCATATAGCTAAACCCTGATTTATGACGTCAGATTGGCCAGCCCTTGTACAAAAAAGAAAGCAAGAATGAAAAAGTGGCTAAAGACCCTTTGTGCTGTACCTGGGCAAAAATATTACATTCAGTCCCACCTGCTACTCCCCAGTGCTTCCTCCTCTCCTTTCTTTGTAACTCAGACTTGGTATGCTGGATGGGCTGTCTTCACCTGCATTTAGTGGGAAAGTGAGTCCTCAGCATAATAACCCCAATAAGACACCCTATATAAGATCCGAGATTTCAGGGGAGGGCAGTGATTTGCTCAGACATTCTGACATGTGCCCTTCTTTGGAGTGACACTTTTCCCCTCCACCTTTCCCCCCTACTTACTTACTCACTCTCTGTCTGCTTATAATACATCCTACTTTAACTATGAGTCTGAGTTTCCCAGCTCAGTATTTCTAAATGGGCTGAGGAAAATAACCCACCACAGTGGCACCAAACCATAGCAACCTGGACCTCAGGCCTTCCTGTCATGCACTCATAACAGTTGTTCTTATTTAAAGCATAGACAGAAGAATATCTTATCCATTCTACTGAAGCATTAATCTCATGATACCCTACCTCTGTTTCTATAGTTTGTCTTCTATAGTTTCTGTAGGCTGGCAAGAGGTTGTTGTCCCTGCCTGGCCCGAGATCAAAAGTCTCATCCTCACTGACATAAAGGAGACACAGAAATTGGCCTCAGTTACTGAGTTGGGTTCTTTATAATCAGGTCAGATGCTAAGGACACAGCCTCAGAAAAATGAGGATCAGTAGGTGATTTTTCTCCTATGTGTCTATAGTTTTGTTGTTGTTGTTTGTGCCCATCATGCCAAGCTTGGAGTCACAGTTGCTGAGTTGATGTTTACAAGCCTGGTTATTTTGGTTTGTTGGTTAACAAAGCCATTCATCTGTTTTTCAATGGTAGTGCAGTTGCATTGGGCATCTATATGGAAAAACTAACTTGTTAGTACATTGTAAAATAACCCAGATATATTGCTACAATCTTTTTTTTTTTTTTAATTCTTTACCCTGTACCATCCACTGATTGGAATTTCAAAATGGAAGCCAGGTAAACAATACATTTGTAGCAGAACACGAGTCAATATATATGTAACATTGTGAAAAGTCTTTATGGTCTAAAACACAGCATACAATTTAACATATCAATGACTATCACCCTATCCATTAGTACTGATAATTTGTTTATTATAAGGATTATCCACTACTATCCATCTTCTGTTTTTACATATTAGGCAGAGCCATCTGTAAGCCAAACATCTTGTTTTTACTTTAGGTGTAAGACTGTCATGTCCCTTTTCCACTTTGTGGGACCACATTAACGCTTTAAGTATTTTAGAAATTCCTATAATCCAAAGGAAAAAGTTTCACATGAGTGGAAAGAAACAAGGTTCCTTGTGTATAGTACATAAGGGAACTTATCTTAAACAGGTTTTGGTTTTTAATTTTGAGCAGGTTTCATAAATCCTCCAGTATCTAACAGGAATAAGAATTGTTTTTATGGCAGTCAGTGGTCCTGCACCTGAAAATCCTCAAGAGAGACAGGTTTAGTTTTATAGCATCTTATAAGAACTCCATTGGGGAGAAATTTGGGGCATCAGTGACATATTTTTTCTGTAAGCCTAAGAACAGAAGTACCATTATAAATTATAATGTAATCATGTGGGTCATCTTTTAAATGACTACATGAGTATGGCTCTTTCTTTATATCCCAGAATAGCAAACTTATTTTTGGTTATATTTTTCTGCTGGGTATTCAAGATCAAGTAGGTAGCCCTATGTTGGGCAAACATCAATATCAAGTTTCAAGTGACTGAGGGACTATCGTGCATCTGGACTATGTAACAACCGAGTTGAGAAAACACTAATTACATACAACTTGAAATAGAATCTGTGAAGATGTGTTAAAACCTCTAGGTGTAGAACACAAAAAGTTTACTTGAATAAATTTATAAAGTTTGTGAAAGATATTTAAAGCTAATGGTTATTTCTTGTATTATTTATCAGCTGGTACTTTGTAGAAAAAAAATCAATATTTTATTAAACCTTTTCTGACAATAGTAAACTCAATTCACTTTCATGGACTTAGCCATCATAAATTCCATATTTCTCATGATGAATATAAACTTCATATCCAGACTTTCCATACCTACCACAGATTACTTAAATGTTTAAACAGAAGTAAAGTTTTATTGTAACTTTTTGAGCTCAAATTTTCTTGAATTAGAGGAACCAACCTTGACCACTATTATAAAACACTGATTGGCTTGGAAATAATATTTTACTACAGAACTTATGTCTCTTAATCCTAAAATTCCAATCTAAATTTCAGAATCAAGACACTGATCAAATATAAATGAACTTTTTGGTAACAAAAAAGGCACTATAATCATTAGTAAGGTTAGCTACTCTACATAATCCTATAAACTAAAAAAATAAAGTTGAAACCAGAAATGAAATCACAATTCCCTGTCAAATTTTCAGCAAATATATTTCCTTATGTTTTTCTGCCCATGAAGCAAACAAAAATGATATTTCCATATTTCAAAATCCAATTGCTTTTGTGATTGAGGTGCTTCTACTTAACTTTCTATTGAAAGTGATTTGTTTGAAAAGTAGTGACATACTAAAGGGAAAATATCAAGAGGTAAGATATAATTCTATATAGCTTCTAAGATATAGGTATACTCACTAACATCATATGTTAAGGGATTTGTGGAGAGTGCCTTTGGACATGCTTTTTGAATTGTGAATTGCTTGACATAAGTGCTGCAATTTTGAGGCAAATGTGTGTGAGTTAAAGTGAAACACCCAAAATGACATCCTGGGAGCCTCTCAGGTCTGGCTTAAGTGATAAGATATGTTTAACGCCCCCCCCCCAGCTGATGGAACCCTAGCACTAGATGTAACTGCGCATGCCCAGCCTCAGCTTAAGGAGCATATGCCTACCTAAGATAAGACCCCCTCTCAAATAGTATATAAGGCCCAAGAGAATTAGGCCCAGTGAGCCCCCAGCTCCAAGTCAAGTGAGTTACCAGACTCCTTGTCATTGTGCTCCACGACTGCTGGTGTGTTCCCACCAATGGCAGCAACCCAAGAACCAGGAGAAGAAACTGCATTCTGGTAAGCTCCCCTGCTGAATCTCGGCTGTATAGACTTAGGGCTCCCATACCCCATGTGAAGTGTGAAAATAAATTGGTATAAACTCCCATCAGGAGTCTGAATCCAAATTCCGCCAGTCTATAGCTCTCCAACTCTTTCTAGCAGGTGGGGCTCACTCAGAACAGGATTGATAGCAGAATTTATAGTTTCTATCTCTGGGAAAAGACATTTGTGGATTAAGCACAAAAATTAATTATACATTAACATTAACATTTAAAATTTTGCAACTGATTATGATTATAGTAAGTCCTAACTTTGAGAACCATTTTGCAAAGTGTTATGCTATTAATGGGAAATTCTGGAGGAAACTTTGAAAGCCAGATAGGAAGGGAGACAGTAAAGATGGCCAAGGTTTCACAAAGCATGGAAGATTCCATAGGAAATTGGTCCCAAAGCCACACCTGTTATGATCTGGCAAAGAATTTATCTGCATTTTGCTGATGTCCTGAGACTTTGTGTGAGGCTGAATTTAAAGTCAATGTACTAATTATTCTGGTAAAGAAAATTTCAAAGCAACAGGGCATTGGCATGGTTATTGCTGTCATCATATAACCAAGTTTACTGTGACAAAAGGAAGTTTTAAAAATTTGAAGTTTGGGCATAAAATCCCATGTAAAATACAGGTCAAGGAAGGTGTGGTTGCTAGAGAGATGAAGACCATTAAAGAGAAGTTAAGTACTTTGCACAGAGACAATAGAAACAATGCCTTGAGGCTATCTGGGCAATCAGGAAGACCTGACTCATCACATGCTCAAGGGTGTAATCATATAAACTTTCATAAAAGAGGTCACCATGATGTATGCGCCTCCTCCCTCTGCCACATGCCCTGCTGCCATTTCTGCCACCACCATCACCAGGAATTTTGTCTTAGAACCAGCCCCATGGTCTTAAACCTCTGAAATTGTGAGCCCAAATAAATTTTTACTCATCTAAGTTGTTTTTGTTCCATGTTTTAGTCACAGCAACAGGAAAGCTGACTAAAACTGTGTGTCATATAATAGAATTTACATATGAAAAAGAGCTAAATAGCTGTATTATAAAGCATAGTTTGAACCACTTGCCAAACAAAAACAAGTTAATTGTGTTATAGTGTGTGTGTTTATTATATAAAGTAAGCAGAAAATTAAGATTTCACAAATTAGTTTTCAATATACAGCACATATGAATCTATGGTTTTCATTTAATTTCCTTTAAAGGGAGACAATGGACTTGCAATTCACTTTAAGTTGAAAAAAGTGTTCTGAGCAGACTCACATCACTGTGATAAGGCATAGTTAGTTGGTAGCTGAAGTAATTTACAGTTAGAGTCCGTAGCTGAAGCGACTCCATGATTGTTACTAAGGGCAACCCCGCTTTGGCTATAGAACAGGGAAGTTCTTTCAAAAAATCAAACCAGGATATGTGCACATAATTAATGATCTGTTGGAACTAATAAAATGTACTCTAGAAACTAATTGTGCTATTGTGAACGCTAACAGCCTATTCTTGCTTCTGGACTCTCGATATACTTGGCTTGCTTGGCTTACCTGAATACTATGGAAACAGTAGGGGCTTTCCACCCCCTGCTATGGGAACCTGTCATGGGAACTTCAGTTTGCATTCTGAACTTGTATTAAATCTCACCTTATATAAGAGGACACTGGAGGGCATCGGCACCACACTTGGTCAAGATACCAGGGTGGTCCAGGCTGCCGGTTTCTTTTAATAAAGACTCAATTGGCAACTCTCGAGGTCTTGCCCGTCTTGTCTGGGAGGTCTTCACCCTATAGCATCATGGAAAACAGCCAAAACAGTCTGAATCACTTCAAGAACATTTACTTTAATCATGAAAAAGATAGGTTCTTTATTTGTTACAGCTATATGCAAACTTTATACAACTTAAATTTTATAGCAGAGGGTAGAGAGAGAGAGACAGCTTAGTACAACTGAGGAGAGAGATATATTAGTACAACTGAGGCAGGACCCCAGCTATGTCCTTGAAGATGACTCTTGGCTAAAAGCCTAGGGACAAGATAGGAGAATAAAGCTTTTCTGCAGGCCCCCTTTGAGGTGAACAAAGTAGGGCCTGTCTCAGAAGCTAAGACTGCAAGATAAGGCAGCTAAGTCCATCCGGTCCCAAGAGTGCTGGTATTGGAAAATTGTTATGACATTAATTTCTAGTAAAATGTAAAAGGCAGTGATTCAGGCAGGGAGAGGCAGTAGCTCTGCTGTTACATTTTAAGAGCTCCCCCTCCCTTCTTCTTCTGCCCCTTTGTTCTAAATGATCAACCCATAGTAAGAATGTAAAGACAATTAAAGCCTCTAGCCTTAGAAACACATAGAGACTTAGGAGCACTGTAGAAACAATTAAAGCCTTTAGCCCTACAAATATATGAAAAAAAAAAAACAACAACAATTAATAGCCCAAAGATCACAGTGACTCTGCCTGGCCACAAAGATAGCAAGGACATTATGGCTTGCTTATAGAGATTATACACAGCCTTACTGGCTACAGCTAGTGCCTCTGTTTACCTCCTATTATTTGTGACCTGGCCTCAGTATGAGAAAGACAAACTCCATGCATTATATCAAAGTGCCCATAGTTGATAACCAATACAGCCCAATACAATAGGGGTAAAAACAAGGTAAATTATTCACCTGTGCACTTAGTAAGTACACTTAGTAGACTAGAAGGTACCACCTGCCTAAGGAATAAGTTATGCCTAAGAAATAACTTACTGGTCTGTTGCCATGGTAATACTGATACAAACTTACTAATGTGAAAACTGTATTTAAGGGGCAGGGGTCTGAAGAAGGGGACAGTTCCACTTTTGGACTCTCCAGAGTGTCTTTCAGGCACACTGCTTTTTTTCTCATTTCCTTTCTATTTCCTACTGACTTTGTAATAAAATTTTGTTAAGCTGCAACCAAGACGCCTGTTAGTTTTAATTCCCCTTTTCAGAAAAACTTACCTGAATTGAGGGAAAGAGCCCACAATGTCACTTCCACCATAACACCAAGCATGTGGAATCCAACATGGCACCACCCAGTCCTGGACACATGAAGGTTAATACGGGAAATCTAGCTCAGGAAGCAGAAATGAAACCTGACTTCAGCCTCCATATTGGTACTCCTGCCTGTTATTGATCCAATCAAAACCTGTTTTTCTGGGGTTATATAATCTGCATGATGACACCATTTGGGAATCAGATCCAGAGCTTTGCTCACTGAGCCTTCACCAGTGAATAAAGAAACCTGCTTTATCCTACTTTGGACTCTGTTTCTTGTTCTCCAAGGACCAAACCTCCTGCAACATTTTGGCAAGCCGGCCAGGAGGCACTTTTGGGCTTGTCTGGTCCCAGAGACAGGACCCAGGGAATTTTGCATCCTCTGGTGTATGTCTTAGGAGCTGGCCTCCCCACCTCAGACATCAGTCCACTGAGTACACTGGAGGCCTTTTTGCCACTGTGTGGGAAACCTCACCCAAAGGTGGTCAACTCCAGCACTAACAGCCGCTGAGGTTTAAGGCTAGATATGGAACAGGTCATTTTCCAGCACTGATGTCTGAATCATGGTAGGCTGCCCTGGAGCTCAGTCAGGTCCTGCTATCAGAATAGCGGAAGAGGGGGCGGATCACCTCCTTGGGAATTCCCTGAGTAGTTTCCAAGGGATGTGAAACTGGAATTTATTTAAGGATTCAGGTAGGTGTGTGTGAATAGTGAGTTCAAGTGTGTGACTGAGATAGACATTGAGGTCAGACTTTGCTTTGCACCTCACAGGGCCAAAGCAAGTGTTGAGTCCACTGCCTGGATTCAGGGCCATCCCATAATTGCTAAGTGATAATCCAGTAAGGACCTAAAAGTACTTGGTCTGACCATATCAGGGGTTGATACCAGTTTGCCTATGCTAAGGGACAGATGAAATACCTTTGTGAGGTTGACAACTGGGTGCAAATGAAAACAGTGCTGTCTGTTATCTGTTTTAGGTGTCCTGGCACTACTCTGGACTCCCTAGATAGGAATGGGAGGGAAACAGAGCAAGCCCACTCTCCTAGGCCTCATGACCCAGAATTTTGGAAAGGCTTATACAGGTGATTATGAATTCAAGTTAATCCCAGGAAGGCTGTGCAATCTGTGCAAGATAAAATGGTCAACCTTTGTAGAAGATTGGCCATCAGAAGGCTTATTATTAGATCCAGGTATCACCCGATGCATTTGGGATCAAGTCACAGTGAGCCCAGAATGTTTGTACAGTTTTCCTTACATTGACACTTGGCTACAGTAGATTCAGAACCTGCCCCCACACACATGGCTGTGAGGTGCAGTCTCACAGATCTTAGTCACCAAAAGGCAGGACTCTAGTGGTCAGTCAGGAAGTCAGTCAGGAAATCAGAGGCAGCAACCAGGTGAAGCCCAACTACTGCTCATTTTGGAAAGTCCCCCAGAGGAACCAGACCTGCCACCACCATATGCCTCCCAGACACTATAGCAGCTGCCAGCCACACAGACACCTTCAGCACCTCCTCACCATCACCACTTCCTGGCCCATCTGACCAGCCATCCAGGCAACAAGAAGGACCCCAAGTCTGTCATCCTCCTGTGCCAACCCCACAACGAAATCTGATTAAGCCACAGATAAGTCCTCCCCTCCACCACCACCACTGCCAATGCCAGTGCTGATGGGCCCTACTTAAAAACTTAAGGTCTAATAATCAACACATGAAACTCTATTGCTATTTGGTGGTCAGCTCCATCTAAGGCAGGTTCAAGGGGTCCCCACTTTGGATTTACATGGACAGTTGCAGCCTAATCCACCAATGTTTGTGTATCAACATTTACTACAACAGATCTCCTAAATTAGAAACATCATACTCCCTCCTTTACTAAGAAACTGCAGGACCTGGCTGACCTCCCCCAGTCCATCTTCCAAATGCACAAATACTTGGCCTGATTGTTGCCAACTTCTCTTGACTCTTCTCAACACTAAAAAAAAAAAAAAAAAAAAAAAAAAAAAAACAGACCACATTCTGTAAACAACCACATGCTGGGCTGAGGAATACACCCCAGCAGAAGCCTTAGATCCCCAGGCTTATGTTCAAGAATGCCTGCTGGCAACAGACCCCCAACAGAACCCAAATGATCCCAGAGACATGGCAAAATTGGAAGCATACTGAGAAGCCCTCCTCCAGGGACTTCAAAAGGGGGGCTCCAAGGCCACCAACATTGCCAAGGTTGGGTAGGTCTTTCAAAAGCCTGATGAAAGCTCCAGTGCCTTTTATGAGTGACTATATGAAGTTTATAGCACCTTCAATCCATTTGACCCTGAGCATCCAAAAACCAACAAATGGTTAACACCACCTTCATTAGTAAGAGCATTAGTGACATCCATTGCAAGCTACATAAGCTGTAGGTATTTGCAGGAATAGATGCTTCCCAACTCCTTGATGTAGCAAACAAGATCTTCATTAACTGAGATACTGAAGAGAAACAGAAAGCAGATTGGAAAATGTGACAAAATGCTGACCTCATCACAGCAGCATGGAGTACAAGCACTCCATAACAAATCAAACCAAAAACCAACTGGTCAAGGGCCCCCTCATCCCTGACATCCAGGGCCACCCAAAGGAAAGAGAGGGCCCCTCTCCACCATTACCAATGTCTATTCTGCAAGGAAACTGGGCGCTGATAAACAAATCCTCTAAGAAAGGTCGATGGCCCCATGAAAAGTCATCACGCACTTCCCCAGCTCCTCTCTTGGCAGTTAGCCAGGCTGATTTCTTTTTTTTTTTTTTTTTTTTTTTGCGGTACCGGGGATTGAACACAGGGGCGTTCTACCTCCGCGCTACACCCCCAGCCCTATTTTTTATACTTTATTTTGAGACCGGGTCTCACGAAGTTGCGGAGGGCCTCACTAAGTAGAGAGAGAGAGAGACAGGGAGAGAGAGAGAGAGCGTTCGCGCGCGCGCGTGAGCTGAGGCTGGCCACGAACCCGGATCCTCCGGTCTCCACCTCCCAAAGTACTGGGATTACAAGCATGTGCCACCACGCCTGGCCAGGCTGATTTCTTTGATGACTGATGGGGACTGGGCTCCAAAGCCCCCAAGGGGCCCAGGGTCTAAATGACAGTGGGGGGGCACAATCTCTAGTTCCTTGTGGACACTGGGGCAGAACATTCAGTGGTAACCAGTCCAATAGACCCCCCCCATTAACCACATGTCGACATAATTGGAGGAACAGAAAAATCCTCCCAGCAAATGTTTTTCACCCCCCCCAAATATACCATAGGGGTAAGAGAAGTTATTCACTAATTCCTATAAATGCCTAACTGTCCAGTTCCATGCTGGGTCTGGACCTCCTCAGCAAACTCAGAGCAATCATCACCTTTTCAGATGAGGGTAAAATAGTTGTCAGTGCCAACCTCTTGGCTAATTTGATTCCTGAAAATGCCCCAAGAAGAGTGGAGACAGTTTGAGGGGCAAAAAGGAGGTTCCATCAGCCCAGAGGTTGCAGCCCGATGGCCCACAGTCTGGGCCAAGAACAATTCACCTAAAATGGCCAGATTCCAGGCATCAGTAGTCATCAAACTTCATCCTGATGCCCGACCAGTACAGTTATGGCAGTACCCAATCCGCTGACAGGTCCTAGAGGGAATCCAGTCTCACTTAAAGAGATTTCAACAACATGGTATTATCACATCATGCCAGTCCCAGTGGAATACTCCTGTCTTGCCAGTCAAAAAGCTGGAAATGCAGGACTACTGGCCAATGCATGACTTGTGAGCCATCAGCCAAGCCACTGTCACCCTATATCATACCATGCCTAACCTATACACACTGCTTAGTTTGCTCTGGGACACCACAACCTGGTTCACATGCCTAGACCCAAAAGATGTCCTCTTAGTATCGGTCTGGCTCCTTTGATCCAACAACTGTTTGCTTTTGAGTGGGAGGATCCAAAAACTGGAACCAAAAGCCAGTACACCTGGACCCAATTGCCTCAAGGTTTAAAACTCTCCCACCATTTTCAGAGAATTATTTTCCTTCCCACTCCTTGGTTTTCACCATCCTCCAATATGTTGATGACCTCCTCCTTGGACATGAGACTTTTGAAGTCTGTGCCAAAGGAACAGGTCAGCTGTTCACCCTCCTAGAGTGCTGTGGTTATAAAGTCTCTAAGAATAAAGTCCAGGTATGTCAACAAAAAAGTAAAATATCTGGGGTTCACCATCCAGAGAGGGGAAAGACTATGGGGGCGGGACAAAAGAGGCAGTCCAAGCTATCTCAGTGCCCACAAACTAGAGAGCCCTCTGGGAATTTCTGGGAGTAGTAAGGTTCTGTCACATCTGAATTCCAAACCTTGCCATCACAGCAAAACCCCTCTACAAATCTACAAATGGGGGGGATCAATACCCCTTTGTATGGAAAAAAGAAGAACAACAGGCATTTTATCAATTCAAAAGGTAACTGCTCACCACTTCTACCCTGACACAGACTTAGAAAGGTTAGTGGATGGGAGCAGTTCCATAAATCAATAGGGAAAACAGCAAGCCAGGTATGCTGTTATAACCTTGGACAAAGTTTTAGAGGCAGAGCGTCTCCCAGCCACTACTTCTGCCCCAATAGGCTGAGTTAATTGTCCTCACTTGGACACTAGAGTTGGGGGTAGATCAAGTAGTTAACATTTATAAAGACTCTAAGTATGCATTTTTAACTCTACATGTCCACAGAGCTCTTTACAAGTAAAAAGGACTGTTAAATTATGGAGGAAAGGACCTAAAACATCTGCAAAAGATACTAAAACTGCTTGAAATTGTTTGGAAACCCCAAAAGGTGGCTATCATGCACTGTAGAGGGCATCCAGAGGGAAAGCCTCAAGATACAAGGGGACTCCAAGGCCTATAGTAAAGCAAAAAAGGGCCACCCACAAGCTTCTTATAATACGTGACCATCTGCTGACACCCCTACTCCTGCTCTGGGTACCTGACCACGTCTCCTCCTACAAGCACCAAGATCAGGAGTGACTAAGAAGAGGAAAGGCAACTAAAACCCCAGGAAAATGGATGTGTTTGCCTGATAACCACATATCCATTCCTTACAAGCTTGGGTCAATCACTGTGCAGGAGGCACATGAACCCACTCACATTGGGTGAGAAAACCTTGAAAAGCTTCTCAGCCAGTACTATTACATACACCATTTGGCAGCTTTAGCAAAGAAAATAGTGCAGTGGTGTGTGACCTATAGCAAAAGCAATCCTAAGCAAGGACCTAAACTCCTTTCTGGAATACAGGTTGTAGGAGAAGTCCCCTTTAAAAGTGTAAAATTGACTTTTCCAAGTTGCCAAAATGTAATGGATATCGATACCTCCTAGTTATAGTATACACTCAGACTGGATGGGTAGAAGCATAGCCTGCTGGACAGAAAAAGCCAGAAAAGTTGCTTGAACCTTACTTAGAGAAATCTTTCCCAGATATGAACTGCCCCTATACATTGGTTCAGACAATGTACCATACTTCATTGCAGAAGTATCTCAGAATGTGGCAGTGGCTTTGGGTATCACCTGGAAGCCACATTCTGCATGTAGGCCACTGAGTTCAGGCAGAGTATAGAAAATAAACAAAAACTATCAAAAAGATGTCTCAGCCCTGAAGCCAACAACCTCAGAGACAACTCAGAGTCTGCTCATGGAAAACCTGGAGAGCAAAACAAGCTAATCCTGAAAAAGACAACCAGCCTTGCTTCAGTCACACCCAGAAGTGGACTGGTTCACACAAGGTGGAAGGTTGAGGAACATCACATATCTGCCTATTTTTTTCTACCTTTTCACTTCCAAAACTTTCCATTAAGTAGAATCTAAAATCAAACACACAAATACAAATGTATTTGATCATCAGATTTGGAATGTTAGATTAGAAAAACATAATTGCAAATAATGTAGTATGTTATTCCATAATTTAAAAGTTAAATCTAGGTCTGGTAGAACAGTGGTAGAACACTTACCTAGCATGTGCAATGTGCAGGTTCCTGAGTCCTCCCCAGCACCAAAAAAAAAAAAAAAGTCTAAAGACTATCAGAGACTACTTTCAGGAGAAATGCAGGTTAGTGTCCTAGGCAGAACTAGAAGCTAAAACAGTTTTTATTGTTCCAAAAATATCTTGAACAAGATTATCTGAATAATGAGAAATACATAAATACTATGACCTAAAATAAAACATTGCTTTGGGTATTTGTGAGAAATGTGAGTAGGCAATAGAAATAAACACTTGAGAGTTGCTCAGCAAGTCAAAACTACTTTTTGCAAAAATGGTGTGCAACTGACAAAAAGTCTGATAAGCAAGCACCCCCAATAACAATTCTTTATTCCTTATCCTGACACCATCCTGCCCCCTGACCTGATTGGTGATGGCTTGGGTTCACAATTCTGTGTGATTAGCTAGAGTAAACTGAGTCATTATTAACTTTATAACTTCATCAGGATACAGCACTGTGGGATGAGAGTTTCCAAAATTCTGGGGAACAGAAGTTAATACAAAATGGAGACAAACAGGGTGTCATAAAATAGAAATTAATACAAAATGGAAATGTCTTTGTTTTAAATTTGAAGAAAAGATCTTATATTTTTATATAATATATCTCTTTTGACCTTAAAATCATTTGTGAACTAAATTATGGGTATGTTCTATAGCAGCAACTGTGCTGAATTGTTCTTGTTCTGGCATTTTTTTGGAGGGGGAGAGTTTTATTAAGTGTTTGTTGCCTCTTTGATTATGAAACAGGGGTCTCCTCTTATAGGGTTCTTGTCCAGTGGATTTTGATGAACAAAATCCAAGGACTAGCTAAAGGTATAGAAATACAAAATTTTATTTTAAGTCAGGAAAAGATAGAAAACAAAAATAAATGCCTCCCCACAGGGAGGGGAGGAGTCCCTGAAAGAAAGTAACTAATGAAGTTCTTGGGAGGTGGGCTTCTAAACTTTACTTAGGTTCACCATCTATTCTTTTATGATTGTTCAGAATTGGGTTTTGGAGAATCAAGGTCTTTTGTAAAATTTCAATCCTTAATTTGAATTTTTACCTTGTGGGCTGGTGAACCCTGATCTCCTGGTTCCCAACAGTCTCTCACCTCCCCCCACCTCATAGAAGGTGATGTAGATGGCCTTTTGTAATCCCTCCTGTTCCCAGGTCCTCTGCCCTGTCTCAGTTTAGAAATATGAACTGTAGCAAATTGTGGAATAATGGCTGTAAATGGTTTGATCCTTTTCTTAATTTCTCCTCTTATTGGAATTATTATACTCTTTTATAGATACTGTCTTGATCTTTAATTACTGTTCTATAATTGTCCCTGTGGGAGAACATCTGCTATTGCCTACTCATTTTTTTTCTGTTTTCTCAGATTCCCTGTGGAATATGTTGTTGAAATTGTATTTTCTAGTTGCCTTTGATTTTCTACCATCATAGTCCTACAAGATCAGAATTTTTAGCTGCCTCATTTCCTGTGGCAATTCAGTTATTTTTCCTTCTAAATTGCTTTCATGTTACTGGGTTTAAAAAATAATTTTAGTGAATGAGATCTATCAAATGTTTTACATTAACAGTTTCATTCTGCTAACAATTCAAAAACATTATTTTAAATATAACTTCTATTTATATTTAGCCTAATTTTAGCATCCAATTTTTCAATGTCTTTTATTACCTCAATTATTTAAATTTCTATCACTAAAATACTATTTTCTGAGGATAATCACATTTCTTTATTTTATGTTCTTTTAAAAATATCTATGATTCTTTATCAGAGTTAAGTTCATATAATAATTTCTTTTTTTTGATAGTGAAAATATATTTTATTTTTTAATACAATAGCTGCCAGCAGTATACTGGTGATGTTCCAGAGACAAAAGAAAATACAAGCGTTCTATAGGCTTTCATTTGCCTATTCAAGAAATTCTAAAGGAAACACTCCAATTCCGTTCAACATGATGGCTGGGGGAGCTGATTTTTTCTTCCATGATAAAAATATAATTTTGGTTGCCCCAACCTTGATAATCTGTAAAAGATGGAACTTTAAAAGCCTATAAATATCAATGAATGCTTTCCTCTTTCAATTAAATATTATAACCAGTGTAAGAAATTGGTAAATCAATTAGCTTGATGAAATGTGTATCAAAATGTTCATGAAAAAATAATCTCTATTACCTCTCATTTTTACTTTGTAGATATTTTCTAAATGGGTTTTTTAATGCACAGAAATACAAGCTATCTACATGCAACTCTGGAAATGTTTGAAAAAGCAGAAGTAAAAATGTCTAAATTCTAGTCGATCCACTTAGTGTAAGATAAATGTCAGAAATCTCTTAACTGTATGCAGACTGCTCAAAGGTTTAGAGTTGTAAAAGCCAAAGTTAGCAAGAAACAAGATCTTATTTGAATTTTATTAAAAATTTGAATCTACATCAAAAAAAGAAAGTTTTATCAACTGGAATAGTAGAGAGCTTTCCACTGTTTAAAAAACCCACACACCTCAGTGTTCCTTGGAAAACAGTGAGGCTTCCATTCAGACTCCAATCTCTCTCCTCATTGAAGTGTAACAAAAGGAGGGAAATGATTTAGTTGCAGAATAAAATCAGATGAGTTCCCTATGTCACCCCCACACTACAGGAACTTCCATGGAAACTTTCACATCCCAAATCTCTCCAGATTTTGAGCCATGATCTCTCCACAGATACACAATCGGGTAAACACTTGTTGCAGGATCTTTTTACTAGGTTTTGTCCATTTGCCAATCTCAATTTCATTTGACTGACTTCCTTGATAGAGAAATAAAATTTTTCTACAGAGAAAAATACTTCTGCCTTCATCAAAATCCTAAGACTTGCCTTTCTTTGGCATGCAGAGAGATAGCCAAGTGTGATCACTGGATAAATAAAAAACAATGAAGAGAATAAATATCCAAAGTGAAAATATTTCACAACTAAATTTCAGAAGGTGTTTCCATCGCTCTGTCTTGAGGAATGCAGCTCCTCTCTCCGGAACCCCGTACTCTGCCTCACTTAGTCCAGCACTCACTGAAAGAAAGCACCCCTTCTCTCAAGTCATCCTCATCCTTAGTAACCACGCATGCACGGGTCAGTATCACTTGAAGGTCAAGCTGATGCTATTCAAAAAGTGTCCATCAACAGATGAGTGGATTACAAAATTGTGGGAAATACACACAATGGAATTCTACTCGGCCATAAAGAAGAACAAAATAACATCATTTGCAAAAAAGTGGAAGGATCTGGAGAACATTATGTTAAGCGAGATCAGTCAATCACAAAAAAAGAAGGGACATATGTTTTCATTAATATGCGCAACCTAAGGAGTA